>JADRCD010044651.1:971-12155 GCA_019843815.1 Montemys delectorum | reverse complement strand
TTAACTATGGAGTAGAGACTGAAGGAAGGACAAGCATATAGCTATCTCCTAAGAGGCTCTGACAATACCTGACTAATACAGATGTAGAGGCTCACAGCCATTCATTGAACTGAGTACGCGGTCCCCAATGAAGGAGTTAGAGAAAGGTTCTATGGAGCTGAAGGGTTTGCAGCCCCTTAGGATGAACAACAATTACTAACTAGTACCCTCAGACCTCCCAGGGACCCAACCACCAATCAAGGACTATACAGGGTGGGATTGAATGTACTGGCAGCAGGTATATAGTAGAGGATTGCAAATTCGATCATCAGTAGGAGGAAAGGACCTCGGCCTTGTGAAGGTTCTGTGCTCCAGTGTAGGGGAATGCCAGGGCCAATAAGTGGGAGAGGGTAGGGTGGCAGGCATGGGGAGGAGGGAGGCAAAAGGGGTTTGTTCTTGTTGTTTTTGTTTGTTTATTTGTTTTTTGGAGGGGAACCTGGGAAAGGGAAAATTTACATGTAAATAAAGAAAATATCTAATTAAAAAAAAGAAAAAAATAGTGAGTTGTGTATATTATGGTTTTTCCTTTTTAAGGAAGAATTTTTGTTACTTTAAAAAAAACTTTTAAAAAATTAATTAAATCTGTTCTGTGACAATTTTATATATGTATATAATATATTCTTTTAGCTCCCTTCCACTTACACATCCATATCTATCATAAAGTTTAGTATATAAATTAGACATGGTAAAAATATCAACTAATAAGGTAGAGCAACAACTACAACATGTGGTTAAAATTAACTAAAACACAAATTTGTTTTTATGGATTTATTTAATTTTTGTTTGATATTTTCATAGATGTAAATAATGTATTCTGATTATTCTTTTCCCACCCTTTCTTATCTTTTTCTCACCCCTGTCAAGCCCCCCTCCACAATATCTTTCCCATATTCATGACTTTTGATTTTGTTTTATGGCCCATGTAGTTTCACCAGGGCTACTTGTGTGAGAGCTGTAATGGAGCCTGGTAGAGTCATCACTGAGTACCCAACTAAAGGCAATGACTCTATCTCTCCCTGAATCTCTTAGTAGCAAATAATTTAGCAGTGATGGGTGGGGACCCTTGAACCTTTCTTCCATCCATGTCTGACTGACGTTGGGCTGATTCTTGTTCAGGCCCAGCACAGGCATCTGCAACTGCTGTGAGTTCATGATTGCAATGACTAGATCTTACCCTGCAGATGATATTTTATAGCCCTTCTCTCTATCTTTGGCTCTTATACACTCCCCTGGAGGAGGAGGTGGTAAGCATATCTTGTTAGGACTGAACAGTCATCTGTCACTACTTCTTAGTACCTTATACAGCCACGATTCCCTGTATTTACCACTGATTACTAGAAAGAGGGGCTTCTCTGTTAAGACTAAAGGTAGCATCTGTCTATAGGTATAAACATAAATATCTGGAAAGCAGTTTGTTCCTATGGGAATTCAGTTAAACAACAACATTCAGTTCTTTCTTAGGACCTATGACCTTCCCCATCATGGATTTTTGAGTAGTTTTACAATACCTGGAATGCATTCCTTCCTGGGAAGTGGGCCTCAAATCCAAGCAGAGAGAAGTTGGTTATACCTATAATAGTAAGTAGTGCCATTGTTTCACCAGTGGGCACATCTTGCTTAGATCATGTAGTTTTTAAGGTTCACAGCTGGGCAATAAAAACACAAATTTTTTTCTTTTTGATATTTTATTTATTTTTATTTTATGTGTATGAATGTTTGTCTGCATTCATACAGATAATCATGTGTATACAGTGCCTACTGAGACCAGAAGAGGGCATTGGATCTCCTGGGATTGAAATTACAGATGGTTGTGAGCTTCTATGTGGGAGTTGAGAATTGAACCTGGGTTCTCTAGAAGAACAGCCAGTACTCTTAACCACTGAATCATCTCTCCAGTCCCCAAAACATAAATTCTTTGTGTAATTTTCCACTTAATACTGTCAGACTTTAGCTGATCACGGAACATTGAAACCATAGAAAGAAAATTGTTAGATCAGAGTGGTTCCTACACTTTTATTTGTCTGTTTCAATGTCTTCTAGGCCTTTGAAGGTATTTGCTGAAGGAAGAACAAAGATCTTGGAATGGAATTGTGAGGTGCCAGGAAGTATCCAATTTTCAGGTACATAGTTGCTGCAGTCCTGAAGTTTTTTCATCTGTGAAACAAATAATAATGTACACTTCCCAGGAATTTTGTGAAGAAATTTATAGATGATATATGTGAGGCATTTTACCCTGTAGAACATGTAGTAGATATTAATTAGTATTAACATTACTATATTAGCATTTAATAATAAAATTGACCTTTAATATTTTAACTACTTATACTAAGACCTGAAGCAAAGTTACTTACAAACTTAGGTTGCTAAAAATCCTAGAGGATTTCAGAATAATATTTCAATATAAGCTTCTGGTATAAATAAATAACTATTGTTACATTGTAGCCCTTGTCCTCATCCTGTTTGGGTGTTTAATGTTGTGAGTATTCCTTTTGTCTGGGATTAAATGGAAGGACGGAAGAATATGTGCCTTTAATTCTTTTATGTGACTATGAAACCTGCATGTTATACTCCTGTCTTTGAGGAGAAATTAAGAGACTGACAATTTGAGGAACTGCAGAGTTCTATATAAAGCTCACATTGTAATAAAAACAACTCATTCTCTCAAACATTTTCCCACTCTCTTACATTTTGCTAATTTCCAACTCTCCCCTTTCAGACTGTATGGAGCAAATCACTCTTTACTGGGCTGGACAGGTTATTTTCTCTTCTCCTGAGAGCTGGTAGTTAAGAATTTTAACCCTAAAATATACATGTCTAATCTATAAATTATTTTCATTATCATTTATTTTATATAACCTTCTATTTTCTTGGTTTCTTCCCTGGTTCTTATCTGAAATCTATGATAACCAGTTTTCTTCATGTCACAGTAACAGAGGCCTTAAAGAACACTGTCTTCAGGGTGATTCATTTAATGGGAGATTCTTCAGATTGATTTAATCAGAACTGAAAAGGGAAAAGCAAAAATTTTTCTAATGTTTCTACTTGTACCACATAAATTAAATTGGAAATAGTTAGACAACCATGTAAATGCATTCTCTTATCTCACAGGCTTTTAGCAAGATTTACAGCACATAACATCTGTTTTCTTTGCCTGAGTAAATCAAATTTGCTCTCTTTTATCATCATGTTTATCAATAGAAAAGTAGAGAAACAGTAACAAGCAGTTAAGTTACTTTAAGTTCTTTGCCTCAAGGCTAATCAGAACAGCCTATACTTTTGTAATAATAACTTCCAATTTGATGATTACAAACCTCTTATTATATGCCTTTAGTTACTTGTAATATAACTATATTGAGTTTCATTTATCAAAAAAGGTTAAAGAGCTAATTTTCTGAGGTAATTTCTTAGTCCAGAAAAGATCCTGCCCTTGCCCCACTTGTAAATTTTTTTTTATAGTCAGCTTGCATAGTTTAGAAAAGTGTTGTGAATTTTATACCACAGTGGAACTCATAATGATGTCAAAGTCTATCTTAATAAGCTATGTTTTTGACAGAAGCAGTTCAATTAAAACAAAAGCAATAACAAATAGCTGGTTTCTACTGAGTTTCACAGATTGTTTGGGATGATTTCTAGATTTTAAAATTTAACTATCCCCTTGTAACTCTATACTTTTATATCCTCAGTTTTCATAGGAAAAAACCCGGAAGCTCAGATTAGACTCCTTGCAGCTCACTGGCACTATGTGGTAGGTCTGTCCTGACTTCTCACCTCTCCACTTCCAGGCACCCAAGTCAACCTGTGAAAAAATACAACCAGATTAAAGTGATTACGATGCTGAATTGAAAATGTTGTTCCCCTTAAATATAATTTGCTTTATTACCTCCTTATAAATTCAACTCAGAGAAAGTCTATAGCCTTATCTACCATTAACCAGTGTTGTATGTGGAGACTGAGGCTCCAGTTTTCTCAGGTGAATGAATTTGAATGAAGTGAAAACCTTTGGTAGGCTGTGAAGCATGAGAGCGGAGTTTGCTTTATCATTTACATCCACGTTTGGGATATATATATATTTCCCTTCTCCCACAATATTTATTAGGTACTGCATCCAAGCCATGTGCCAAGTCAGCTCAAGGACCTGTGAGTATGAAGAGGCAGAACCACACAGATGAGGCAGATAAGCATAGGTAACAGTTTAGCAACTTTTCATCCCACTTTGCCTCGACATTTAACAAACCACTTCCAACACTTGCAACCTAGGTTTCTCACTTTCATGTTCTAAGTTCACACACCCTCTTACAATAACATAAGTAGCAACTTAGGATCCCCCATCTTTTGAATTGTAATACCTTCTTGATGAATTGCTTCATTATCATCTTTTCTCACTGGTTTTGAGCTGGCATATTTTTGTCAGATATTAGAAAAGTAACAATTTCTATGATGTTTATAAGTCACAATTTAGGTCCTGAAGTTTTCAGGAACCTTAAGTGGAAAGTATACTATGTTATATATTAGATACACTGTTTTGTTTCAGAATTCTGTTTCTTTCCTCTGTTTTTTAATTCAAAGCTTGTAGCATTGAAATTTTTTTTAGTATTGAATTTTTTAACCAGGTTTTTAACCTTTCTGTTAAATATCAGAGACATAATTTCCTAGACGTCTTTGTTTTTATGAAAATGTATTTGGCTAATATAGTTTCACCTCTCTCCTACTTGTCACTAAATTTAAACATATATGGAAACAATTATCATAATATTTGTGAATACTAGAAATATGTGGAGAATTATTATTTAAGTTTAGCCCAATCTTTATTGAATTTTGTTTTTCAAAGGTTGAGATGATGCTTGAAATTTTCCTCCAATCTATGACTGCTATGAGGAGGCAAATCCTTCAAATATATCTTATCCATCAATTCAACATATTTATCAAGGTATTGTTTGTGGTTATTAACTCCACAGCTTACAGATGAGTAGTAACTAATGTATATGATATGATAAAAACCATGCTGGGAGAATGGAGAGGAGACCTTCGAAAACTGACGTTACAGGGCCATGTCATCTCAAAGTGCCTTATTGTAGGAAGACGACTGCTTAAATTTTCAGCTTTATTTTGCTCCCAGTCCCAGCCTTGGTTGCTGTGTAGTCATCATTCATTTATGAAGGAACAGGCTGCTTGCTGAGGTCGACCAAGGGTCACTGACACAAAATGGATAACAAAAACCAAAAACAGGTGGCCGGTGCAATGGGAATGGGAAGCATTGGAGAAGGGATTATAACAAAGTAAAGGTGTTTTCAAATTCCTGCCAACCCTCTGGCACTGGAAGCCCTTCTGAATATTGTCATCACATGCCAAGTTTTATCAACTGTGAAATTAATGTTTCTGTCTCATAATATCATTTTCCCTCAAAGGGAGGAGGTGAACGCTCCCCAAAATAATCCAACTAAGCCAGAAACTCAACCACATGGTTCTGAAATGCCTAGTGCTTTGGGGTAGTATTTAAACCTTGTTTATTTTACATTACAGGTGGAGTTTTCAAGTATTCGCTCACAATTCCTTCTTCTTCTTCCCTTCCTGAAATTTGTTAGTAGAACTATGTTACTTGAGCATATGAGTCACCTCACAAGCAAATCAAATATGCTTTCCCTGTTCAATATATTCAAAGGCTCTCACTTTCTCATCCACATAAAATATAATATAAATATATATTGGAACATATAGGTCCTTTAGCTGTGATTGTGTTATCAAGGGTGTAATCACTAAAAAGTTTTCTGTGAGTAAAATTTGGGGGCAACAACATCCACTACTGATTTATTCCTCTACTTAGGAAATTAAGATGACTTGAGTGGAGATTGTAGGCCTTAGCATAGTTTTACAGAAAAACTGTGAGAATGGGGCATTACCGTCTTACTGAAGTTACATGTTAGCTTTTCTAATGAAAACTGGATTGATAGGGTGCAGTAGAAAAGGGGGGTGCTAATCACTCACAGAGCATAGAAAGCACACAGAAGGAAAAAATGCCTGCATATCTTTAGCATGATTCTGAGGAGAGGCTGCTCCAAATCACTTACCTCTCTGAGAGACACATGCATCTCAGCCTTACAATGCTGATTCCTTTTATAGGGCAAATGACTTCTTATCCAACCCAGGCCATTATTGTGAGTGATCTTGGAAGTGACATAATGCAGGGCTTTAATGCAAATGGAGTTCCCCTGGAAAAATCTCAACTTCATTCCTTTAATACTCATGCTGTGTTTTCTAAGAAAACTTTGGATCACAGTCATTGTATGAAGTTATGTCTAAAGAGAGAATTTAATGGAAATTCATTTATTTAACACTATCACTAAAAAGAACTGGGAAATATTATATATACTGATATTAGTAGACTTCTCTGATATAGTTAGTGAAGAAAGCAGAAAATAAGTCTGTGGTGTGCTTTGTAGTGGAGGAAAGATTGTACCACCTGATCTAGATTTATCAAGAGAAAGAGCTCAGATATATTTAATGTAAATTTCATACAATATGAGACCTTCAGTGGGAAACAAAGTCTCATAAACAGTTCAAATTTTGTTGTACTTTAATTTTCTTCTTATTCATATGGGCATTTTGCCTGAATGTACGTCTATACATTACATTAAAGCAGTACCTACAGAGGCCAGAAGAGGGTGTCAGATTCCCCAGGACTGGAGATACAGATGGTTGTGAGCTGCAGTGTGGGTGCTTAGAATCTAACTAACTAATCTAACTAATCTGGAAGCAACCTCGCACTGCTCTTAACCACTGAGCCATCTCTCCAGCCATGTTTTATACTTTTTAATAGCCTCTTTAAATTCCATTATTGAACAAAAATGTATTAGTTTGTTCCTTATTAATGATCACATAGCTATCTGGATCAGTCACTACTGATATTTTTTAAAGCAATGATATGTTTAAAACAATGCTATAGTGAGCAAAGCAGATATGTATATGTACGTGTGTTAATTTGACTAAATATTAACATTTAGAACTAATTAACTGGCATCCTGAAGGGAAAAGAAAAATAAGATAATAAGCAAGATATGAAGCAGGATTTATAAACTGTGGCAATTGATAATATGTGAAAGAGGGAAAAATTTGCATTGCTGTGTGAATCTAGTTACTGAGAGAACACATATGCTTCATATATATTTTCTGAATACAGCCACAAGATGCGTTTAATAGTTCTAATATCGACTATGAGTTCTAGTGAATGAGCCATTCTAACATTCATACTTGTTTTGGTTGTCAGTACCTCTTTCCTTTGGCACTCTGGGAGGAGTAGTAGATTGATAGTTTAGAGACAAGCAGTCAGTGATGTTTACTGAGCAACCCATTTTGCAACTCCATAGAATTTTTGTATTGCACATTATGAGAAGTGCAGAGGTTAATAAATAATTACAAATATGATTGTGGCATATCAATGTTCCTAAGCAATATTCTATGAATCAGAACAAATATAATATTTAGGTTACCAGTTAATTTCAAGGTTAATGATATTTAAGAAAATTGAAATTTACAGTAGGTAATGCTTTTAATCAGTGGTTAGAAGGTTTACCACTTTCCATCTGTTTGTACCGTGGAATATTTCTATACCTTGTCTCACTTTATAAACTTAGATTTATTTCTTTATAGAATTCGCTGCAAGTCTCCTTTCCTCCCTAATTAAGCTATGATTTAAAGCCATGGTTAAGAGTATAATTAAGCTAGTGTTGACCTCTACACAATAAGCACTCAGAATCCTAGTATATTCCTAATTTATGATAGAGTTTCACATTAGTGATTGATATAATCAAATCGCTGTTCTAACAAAGATGTGCATGTTTTGGAAAATCTGCAGTGAGATACTTGTTTCATGTTTATTGTGACTCTTTACACTCAGTAATCAGAAACAACCTGATTAGCATTGGTTAGCATAAACTTGCCAGCTAGCCCCTAAAATCAATTAATCAATCTCCCTTTCTCTCACATATGTGTGCGGGTGTGTGTGTGTGTGTGTGTGTGTGTGTCTGTACACAAACATATATATATATATGCCTTTGGCAGTAAAATATAAAATTTCTACTTGAGTGGTTTTTATTAACCTTACTTAGACCTTTTGAAATTATTTGATTTACACATGGAAAGCCAGATTTAGTCTTATGTAAAATTGCCCTCCAGCAACTTAGCAACACTTTGGCTGCTATTTAGAAATTAAATGTTAGGGATTTATAGGCAAACCTTATGGCTCAGTATATTTCCTATTGTATAACACTTGAAAAGAACAGATTTGATGCCAGCCCGGGGTACAAAGTGAAACCCACTCTCACCAAACAAAACAAAATAAAACCCATAAAACCCCCAAACCAAACCCAAAACAGAAACAAAATCCATGAACACAACACAAAATAAGACCCAAGTTGAAAAGAGAATCAATAAAGAAATAGGATAGCCCCACATCATCTGCCACACTGATTAGGAAATTAACCATTTGATATGCCCCGAAGCCGTTATGAATAGCTCAAAACAGTTCCTCATGTTGTTTGTTTGTTTGTTTGTTTGTTTTTTGGAGGGGAACTGGGAAAGGAGAAATTTACATGTAAATAAAGAAAATACCTAATTAAAAAAAAAAGCACTACCAAAGCCTAATTCACTGACTCAGTCTCTTTCTTGCTTTTCTTTTCTCTGTGATTTCAATATCCATTACAAAGTCATTTTGCTACCGATCATAGAAATGTATAGACTTAAGAGCATTTAAAAAGTTTCTTCATTGTTCCAACAATATGCAGCACTATTTTACTTGCTTTATGTTAATCTTCCTTAGATTATATCTTTTCTGCAATCTAGAAACCAGTTCTTCATGATTATTCTGGCCTTAAACCTTTAGTCATAGAGCTAGTTTTAATGTGCTGTATGAGGGAAGGACAATTAAAAACACATTGTATATAATACATAAAGCACATATATGTAGAGGCATAAGATTTTTGCAACCTACTTTTAATAAGGGTTCAACCTCTCCTCTAGCC
Organism: Montemys delectorum; assembly: GCA_019843815.1. NCBI lineage: Eukaryota > Metazoa > Chordata > Mammalia > Rodentia > Muridae > Montemys > Montemys delectorum. The sequence continues at coordinate 3,102 of JADRCD010044651.1, read as the reverse complement.
CAGCACCCAGCAGAGGTAGTGGAAGAGAAAAGTTATTAGGCTATGAGGGAAGTGAACCTGTTCGGCAATAGTTCTTTGGGAGTGAGCTCAATCTTCTTAGGCAGCAGTTCAGTCCTGAAGCAAACACCAAATACAGTTCAGCAGCTGCAGACCAGTCCTTTTGGCAGGCAGACATCTATTAGCTGTAGTTCAATCTTGAAGAAACTACCTGGCTCGCCAACCTGCCTGAGGTGAGGCTACCTAAGCAGAAAGCTGCCAGAAGAACCTCAGGAGCAGTTAGTTGAGCTCAACAATGCTGTGTAAGGTGAACCAATACAAGCCTGTTGTTAGTGAAGAATAACAAGGCAGAGCAAACCAAACCAATGATCAGTGCTGTGTCTCACTGTCTGTGGAGTAATATTTATATTCCTTCATCACAAGTCCTTCCACATGTTTGCTATATCCAAACTTCCTTTCACCTGTGTCTGCTTCAGTAAAACATTCTTTCATGTGTCTGCTTTAGCAAGACATTCTTTCACCTGTGTGCCCCAGCAAAACATCATTTGACATAAACTTTCCAAAGAAACTTGAAGTTTCTACTTCATATATGCTTTTATGCTGTGTAGCCAAGGCTAGCTCCCTATTTACTATACTTCTTTTTTAAAATTGGTTATTTTATTTATTTACATTTCAACTGTGGTCCCCCTTCCCAGTCCCCACATCCCACAAACTCCCATCTCCCCTTCTCTTTGCCTCTATGAGGGTACTTCCTCTCAATTCCTGTCTCACTTATCTAGCATCGCCTTACCACACCAAGGGCCATCCTCCCATTAATGCCAGATAAGGCAATCCTCTGCTACATATGCAGCTGGAGCCATGGATCTCTCTATGTGTACTCTTTGGTTGGTGGTTTAGTTCCTGGGAGCGAGCTCTGAGCCATCTGTTTGGTTGATATTGTTCTTCATATGGGGTTGAAATCCCCTTCAGCTCCTTGAGTCATCCTTACCCTAACTCTTCCATTGAAGTCCCCAGGCTCAGTCCAATGGTTGGCTGTGAGTATCTGCATCTGTCTTAGTCAGGTTCTGGTAGAGCCTCTCAGATGACAGCTACATCATGCTTCTGTCAGCAAGCATTTCTTGGCATCAGCAATAGTGTTGGGGTTTGATATCTGCAGGTGGGATGAATCCCTATGTGGGGTGATCTCTGGATGGCCTTTCCTTCAGTCTCTGCTCCATTTTTGTTTCTGCATTTCCTTTAGATAGGAACAATTCTGGGTAAAAAATATGAGATGTGTGGGTGGCCCCATCCCTCAACTGGAAGCCGTGCCTATATACTGGAGGTGGTTCCTACAGGTTCTGTTTCCCCTTTGTTGGGTATTTTGGCTAATGTCATTCACATTGGGTCCTTCACCATACTTCTTTTTATCTTATTGTTTTGTTCTTTGGATAATTTCATATATATATATATATATATATATATATATATATATATATATACACAGTGAGATATGTTCACGTACACCCTGTATTTCCCCTCCAACTCCCTTCATAAACCCTCATGACTTAATTAGGTTTCTATTGCTGTGATAGAACACCATGAGTAAAAGCAATGTGGGGAAGAAAGGGTTTATCTTATAGCTTATAGTGTATCATCTCTGAAATTCAGGGTAGGAACTCAAAGGAATCTTAAAGGCTGCAGAGGCCATGGAGGAGTACTGCTTACTGGCTTGCTCTCTGTGGCTTGCTCACCCTTCTTTCTTATACTATCCAGGACTACTTGCCAAAAGAAGGTATTTCCCACAGTGACTTGGGACCATCCACATCAATTATCAAACAAGAAAATGCCCCACAAACTTACTTACAGGATGATACTATGGAAGCATTTTCTCAAAGTTCCCTCTTCCAAAATTACTCTAGCTTATATCAAGTTGACATAATAATATCCAGCATGCCCTCTATGTCCACTTTCCATCCCCTCTCTACCCCACTCCCTTTCTTTGCCATCTGTGTAGTAGTACAGGGCCATCGACTGGAGCATGGGAAACCTACCAATAGTTGTTGCACTGTAGTAGTAGTAGTAGTAGTAGTAGTAGTAGTAGTAGTAGTAGAAGAAGAAGAAGAAGAAGAAGAAGAAGAAGAAGAAGAAGAAGAAG
>JADRCD010044642.1:4418-17668 GCA_019843815.1 Montemys delectorum | reverse complement strand
TTTTATCCTAGTCATGTACTTAAATCTTCTCATTTTTTGTTTTTGTTCTTTCATTAGATGTTTTCTTTATTTACAATATTTCCTTTCCCAGATTCCCCTTTGAAAAAAGAAAAGAAAAGAAAAGAAAATAACTAAAACAAACCCTTGTTACCTCCTCCCTCCCCCTGCTAAAGACCCACCCCCTCCTGCTTACTGGCCCTGTCATTTCCCTACACTGAGGCATAGTACCTTCACAGGGCCAAGGGCCTCTACTCACCTTAATGACCTACTAGGTCATCCTCTGCTACATATGCAGCTGGAGCCATGAGTCCCACGATGTGCACTCTTTAGTTGGAGTTTTAGTCCCTGGGAGCTGTGAGGGTACTAGTTACTTCATATTGTTGTTCGTGATAAGGGGCTGCAAACCCATCAGCTTCTTGCATCTTTTCTCTAGCTCCTTCATTGGGGACCCTGTACTCAGTTCAATGGGTGGCTGTGAACCTCTACTTCTGTATTAGTCAGGTACTTTCAGAGCCTCTCAGGAGACAGCTATCTCAGGCTTCTATCGTCCAGCACTTCTTGGCATACACAATAGGGTCTAGATTTGATGACTGAATATGGGACAGATTCCCAGGTGGAGCAGTGTCTGGATTGTCCTCCCTTCAGTCTCTGCTTCATAGTTAGCCTCTACAACTCCTTCCATGGGTATTTTGTTTCCCCTTTTAAGAAGGAACGAAGCATCCTCACTTTGGTCTTCCTTCTTCTTGAGTTTCTTATGGTTTGTGGCTTCTGCTTTGTGTATTCCAATCTTCTAGGCTATTATCAGAGAATGCATACCATGTGTGTTCCTTGGTGATTGGTTTACCTCACTCAGGATGATACACTCAGGATGATACTTTCCAGATCCATCCATTTCCCTAAGAATTTCATGAATTCATTGTTTTTAATAGCTGAGTAGTACTCCATTGTGTAGATGTACCACATTTTCTGTATCCATTCCTCTGTTGAGGGACATCTGGGTTGTTTCCAGTTTCTGGCTATTATAAATAAGGCTGCTATGAACATAGTGGAGCATGTGTCCTTATTACATGTTGGAGCATCTTCTGGGTATATGCCCAGGAATGGTATAGCTGGGTCCTCTACACAAAGGATAAACAGGCTGAGAAAGAAATTAGGGAAACAACACCCTTCACAGTAGTCACAAATAACATAAAATAGCTTGGTGTGATTCTAACTAAGTAAATAAAAGGTCTGTTTGACAAGAACTTCAAGTCTCTGAAGAAGGAAATTGAAGAAGATCTCAGAAGACGGAAAGATCTCCCATGCTCATAGATTTGCAGGATTAATATAGTAAGAATGGCCATCTTGCCGAAAGAAATCTACGGATTCAATGCAATCCCCATCAAAATTCCAAATCAATTCTTCACAGATTAGAAAGAACAATTTGCAAATTCATCTAGAATAACAAAAAAAAAATCCTGGATAGCCAAAACTATTCTCAACAATAAAGGAACCTTTGGTGGAATCACTATCCCAGACCTTAAGCTGTACTACAAAGCCATTGTGATAAAAACTGCATGGTATTGGTAAACTGACAGGCAGGTAGATCAATGGAATAGAATTGAAGATCCAGAAATGAACCCACATACGTATGGCCACTTGATCTTTGACAAAGGAGCCAAAACCATCCAGTGGATAAAAAGACACATTTTCAACAAATGGTGCTGGCTCACCTGGCAGTAAGCATATAGAAGAAGGTTAATTGATCCATTCGTATCTCCTTGTACAAAACTCAAGTCCAAGTGGATCAAGGGACTCCACATAAAACCAGATACACTCAAATTAATAGAAAAGAACATGGGGAAGCGCATCGAGCACAGGGGAAATTTCCTGAACAGAACACCAATAGCTTATTCTCTAAGATCAAGAATCAACAAATGGGACTTCATAAAATTCCAAACCTTCTGTAATGCAAAAGACACTGTCAATAGGACAAAACGGCAACCAACAAATTGAGAAAAGTTCTTTACCAATCCTATATCTGATAGAGGGCTAATATCCAATATATACAAAGAACTCATGAAGTTAGACTCCAGAGAAACAAATAACCCTATTAAAAAATGGGATACAGAGCTAAACAAAGAATTCTCAACTGAGGAATACTGACTGCCTGAGAAGTACCTAAAGAAATGTTCAACATTCTGAGTCATCAGGGAAATGCAAATCAAAACAACCCTGAGATTCCACCTCAAACCACTCAGAATGGCTAAGATCAAAAACTCAGGTGACAGCAAATGCTAGCAAGGAGGAGGAGAAAGAGGAACACTCCTTCATTGCTGGTGGGATGGCAAGCTGGTACAACCACTCTGGAAATGAGTTTGGCAGGATCCTCGGAAATTGTTCTCTCTTTAAAGAAGGAACCAAATATCCACACTTTGGTCTTCCTTCTTCTTGAGTTTCTTGTTGTTTGTGGTATGTACTTTGTGTATTCCAATCTTCTGGGCTAATATCCACTTATCAGAGAACATATCATGTGTGTTCTTTTGTGATTCTGCAAGTTTCATAGAAATTTGGTATTGCATATGAACATTTCAAACTTTTCTCTTAGTCATGGACTTAAATCACATTTTTTTAGCCTATAGAAATTTTTATATTTTAAAAATTTTAGACCTATGTTTTTTTTCCATTGTGTGTCTTTCCACAAGTAGATGTACCTTCTGCTTTTATGTCACATATTTGATTGTCCTTCTACATGACGACTTGTCTGTACATAGACAGGATTTACCCTCCCTGTACTTAACGTGTTTCTTCATGTGGTTGACTCTCTCTTCCTTGTGCTTCCTTTCCCCTTTCTCTGCCTCCTAGTGTAACAAGAGAGAAATCTGTGGAATTGCCACCCACACCAGCTCCAGAAAGGAACAAGTGTCATGTGGAGTCCTGTCAGCATGTTACCAGAGAAAGAGTGACAGGACCACGTGGGACATGATAGGTAAGTCAGGTCCCTTGTCTTCCCTTCCTTCTGACCACAGGCAGTTGTTCTGTGGAGTTGTGGTCCCATGTGAGAAAGCGCCCTGTGGTACCAGACCCATTAACGATTAGTATATCCTATTAGGGGGAGTGATTTATCACCACAGAATGCAAGATATGCTGAAAATGATCACTATGACTCAGTTCATATAGGTATGTGTGTCAGACAGCTCATTGTCAGCACACCCCAGTGAAGACAGCCCTTTGGCTAGGGGTAAGAGTCAGGTCAGTGAATGATATCAGTTTCCTGATGGTCATATGTGCTTCTGAGTGGTGTTTGTAAGTTTGTATCTGGGAAGGAAGTGGAAAAATACTTGTTCTCTGGTTGATAACGAATTAGGCATGGGAGTGGCTCAATCAGTAAAATAAATCTTGTGAATGGGAGGTCCTCAGTTCCATCCCCAGGAAGAAAGTATAGGTGTGGTACCACACGCTTGCCTGTGAATGGAGAGGCCCTGATTCCCAGGACTTGTTGAGCAGGCAGCCTATCATTCCTGGAGCATTTTAGGTCAGTGACAAACCTTGTCTAAGGGAAATGACAACTGAGGTGCAAAACTGGAGGCTCTCTTCTACCTGTTGCCGCACACATACACACACACACACACATCTGTGCTACAGATACACACACACACATACACACACGCGCACACATTCGATAAAGGATGCACATGTATATATCTTCTGCACGCAGTGGCAGTATTGATGGTGGTCATTTTCATGGAGCAAATGAATTTGATGCACAAATGGAGTTGCCTCTGTGTGCTCCTTGTGTGCCTGCATGTGTGTGTTCCTGGTTAAACTCATACTAGCTTCTGTACCTTCATCATGACTGTTCTTTATGTTCACCTTAGACCAGGATTGGATTTCAATATCGGGTGTATATTAGATATACCTAAGGTATAAATATGTATATGCCATGAAAATATATGGAGGTGAAAGATTCCCCAAACTCCAGAGGTAAGGTCCCATCAAGTCCAGTTCACAGCCTAGGTTCTGTCCCTTTATCAGGCCTGACTCACACAGATGCAGTTCTCCTTATAGCCACGAGGTGGCAGAAGAAAAAATATAGTCTTACATTTTAAAGAAAAGGGCTGATGTTTTACAGAGCAGCAAATATCCCCTAGTTAATGTATTTCTGCTGTGTTTGCAAGCTTCAAGGGTACACTAGAGCAGTTCCATTTGTGGATTACCACAGATCTAGTGCTCAACAACTCACTTCATCGCTGCTGCTCAGTGTAAGGTGAGCAGTTCAAACTGTGTATACAGTGTTCGTTCATAGAGAATATGGTGTTTATGCCTGGATTGAATTCTGTGGCACTCAGATGTGTTTCCCAAACATGCCAACCCCTCTGCAGAAGGCTATGGTGTGACTACCCAGATCCCTCCCTGTCAGACACTTTCCTTCTCTGTCAATCATCAGCACTGCACTATGCTCCCTGGGGACTTTCAAGAACAACCTGGAGTGTGTGGTCTGTTTTACAGTTATTCTTTTATGATTATCACTTTTACAGGCAAAGTTGGAAGCATTTGTTCATGATGGATTAGGTTTTGTTTGCATGTTTGTGTTGTGCATGTGTATGTGAGTGTCTGTGTGCGTGTATGTGTGTGTGTGGGAAGATGTGCATGTGTGCCTTTGTATATTTGAGTGAGTGTGTGTGTCTGTCTTTGTGTGTGTGTGTGCGGTGCATATGTATGTGAGTGTCTGTGTGCATGTGTGTGTGTGGAGGTTCCATGTGCATGTGTGCCTTTGTGTATTTGAGTGAGTGTGTGTGTCTGTCTGTCTTTGTGTGTGTGTCTATGCGGTGCATATGTATGTGTCTGTGTGCATGAGTGTGTGGGGGTCCGTGTGCATGTGTGTCTTTGTATATATGAGTGAGTGTGTGCGTGTATGTCTGTGTGTGTGTGTGTGTGAGTGCACAGTTACATTCATGTGAAGGTCACAAGAGGACATTGGGTACTTTGTCACTTTCTGTTATATTCACTTAAGAAAAGGTCTGTCACTACACTTGGAACTAGGCTGGAAGTCAGCAAATCTCACCCTGCAAGCCATCTCCACAGCAATGGGCTACAGTTGCATGGGTCACTGTGGGCAGCATTTTTATCTTTGAATGTCCTGGGTGAAGGGACAGCCCTAGAGAACAAGAAATAGCCTAGGAAACTAGTCAGGAAGTGCAGCCTATCATTATCATGAGAAAAATGATATGCATATGACAGGAACATATACTCAGTATAGTAGTAAGTGTCAGACACAGTCAATAGGGCTACACATTGGCCATTTTCTCCTCATGATAGTCCATGTGTTAAGTATCAGTGTACCCATTTAACATATGGATTTTTTGTTAGCAAATAATTACATGTTAAAAGAGAATCCCATATATGTCAGTAGAGGCAGAAATCTGAACCTATATGTGTGCATCTATGTGATATATATATGTATATATACATAGTAAATCACATTTTTAAATACTGTTTTTGAGACCAGGTCTTGATATGTAGCCCTAGCTTCCCTGGAACTCAACTATTTATGTAGGCTAGCTTCTAATTTACTACAGTTCTTCTGCCTCTGTCTCCCAAGGACTGGGATTATGGGTGTGCGCTATCATACCTACCATGAAATCACATTTGTAAGCAATGGTCTTCTTAATTCACTGTTGTAACCAAATATATAATTCTCAATTTCACAATTATTATTTTACATTATTTTGGAAATTTTGTATGTGTGCATTTGTGTGTATTATTTTATGTACAGTACCCATTTTTTTACTACCTGATATCTCTTTATTAGTAACTAAGACTTTTCCTAGTCAATATATCACGTTTAGTAAGAAGTCAATATTGCTAGCAGCAACATGGCCCAGCCCTTAACTAATAGGCCGGAAGGCCTGAGTTGGATAACTGAAACCTACATGATGGAAGTAGAGAACTGACTCCCACAAGTTGTCCTCTGACCTCTAGACATGTGCTCTAGCATGTGCTCACTCTGCCCACACAAAATAAACAAAGAAACAAATAAATAAATGTAGTGACAATTTTAGAGTTAATATTTAGCTGGGAATGAAATAGTTAGTGGTCTCTAGACCACTTAGTTGGCATTTGGAAGGTCTGGGATGTGATAACCACCACACAAAGAGAAGGTAATTAAAGAACCACCTCAAAACGAGGAATAATATACTACTTTAAAATCAACAGCAAATAAAACGGATTTCCTGTGGCTCGTGGGAATAGCTGAGCATCAGAGCATAGGTTTAGCATGGGCTAGACCTTTGTACAATCCCCAGAACCTAAACTTAGTACCATAAAATACAAAGCCTAGTAGAAGACCTTCTGCACCTATGTATATTAATTATGAATTTATAAACAGGAGGACAGAACTTGTGCCCAAACGGCCATATATATTGATCATATTAAAATGTATATGGGGTACCTGGTACGATGGTGCCTGGCACTGCATCTGATGCCCTAAGTTGTATCCCCAGGACCCACATGATCTAAGCAGAAGAACAACGCCTCGCCTGCAAGTTGTCTTCTGACCTCTACAGGCGGGCTGTGGACTATGTATGTCCCCATCAGACACACAAATTAAGCAAACAAATAGATAAATATAAAGAACACAAATGTATATAACTTACAAAGAAATTAAGATGTTCTTATTGCCTATTGAAATGGAATATAAAACTGTTTATTTTCAAGACATATACCTAAAGCAAGGCATCCACATATTAGCTTGAATATTTAGATGTAAGTAAGCACATACCATCCAGGTAAAAGAATTAGAAATACGGAGTTATAATCTTAATGTTTAAGAAAAAAAAAACTAAAACCAAAATGCAATAAAGGTATTTTGGAACAAACAAGAGCAGCAGGTCTAAATTCACTAGTAGATCATGCCTACATTCCAGTCACACAGTAGAATATTGACTGAAGCTAAACTACAAGAAGGCTAAGAAAAAATATAAGAAAACTCATTAGTGATTGTAGATAAAATAACATGCTCTTCTCAATGCAAAAATCAAGCATCAGATAATTCATTCATCAATGAAAAACCTGCATAACCTAACCTCAAGGACAATCCTATAGGAAGACATATGGAACTCTTAAGTGTGGTACAAGGGAACATAATTTCCTTATGGACATGGAACATGTGTGATCATTGACTTCATGTGAGGCTATTAGATCTTGGACACAAATGAGAATACAAATTAAGAATGTGGAAAATAAGAACATTCATGAAAACAGGCAGTTTAGTGTCTGAGGCTAGAGTATTCCAAAGTCTTCTTGCGTAGTCCTTGCTGCCCCTGGTTGAAGTCATAGAGATCTACCTGCTTCTGCCTCCCAAGTGCTGGGGAAAAGGCATGTGCCTGATAGAGTTGAGCAGCTTTGTGCTTTACATGCATGGTTTTAATTATTCTCCTGTCGCTGTGATAAAGTAGCACAATCAACTGTCGTGCGCGCAGGACAGACACACAGACGACAGGCAAGATTCTTCTGCAGCCATACTTTATTCCATCTTCCAGAGGGCGACCCCCCACACCCCCACAAGCACTGCTTATATATGCCCTGGAGCGGCATGCTCATCTCTGATTGGCTGTTTGCTCATTACCTCATGAGACACCTCGGGATAGGCTGTGACTTGGCGTTTTTGGCCCTAGCACATGCGCAGATGGGCTGAGACTTAATGGAGGCTGCCGGCTTGGGTGTGGCTCTCTACAATCAACATCAACTTACAGGGGAAGCATTTGTATTGACTTCCAGTTCTGGAGGAATAGACACTATAATGTCAGGGAGGGCATGGGAGGAGGCAGGTGTGGTGGCCAGAGCAGGAACCTGACTGAGCACATTTGCATCCACATTCAAGAAGCACAGAGAACAGGAGTGGAGTGAGGCTATAAAACCTCCAAGCTCACCCAAGTGATATACTTTTCTTCAGCTAGGTTCCAGCTCCTAAAGGTTCCTCCCCTCCAACAGAGCACCACCAAGCAGACACCAAATCAGGGAAACATTGCTCATTCAAACCTCCACAGACATACGGACATACATACATACATACATACATACATACATAATGAAAAATTATGCATTGAAACGTCAACTAAAAGAACCATAAGATCGATGGCTATGGAAAACAAAAAGAATGCAGATGAAAGAACAGCTAAAAGTAAAAGTGGGGTTAAGGGGAAAATAGGGGTAAGAAAAAAAAATCCTTTGCATTATTTTCCTCCCATAACAAATAAAATTTTCTTCTCACAGAGACTGCAAATATGTTCGTATCATGTTAAACATCAACTATGTTTTCCATTCTACTCTCAACTAAAAACCTTCCTCAAAAGCATTTTAGACGTCTGAAGAAATGGCTCAGCTGTTAAGAGCACTGACTGTTCTTCTGAAGGTCCTGAGTTCATAATCCTAGCAACCTCATGGCAGCTCACAACATCTGTAATGGGATCTGATGCCCTCTTCTGGTGTGCCTGAAGACAGCTACAGTGTACTCATATAAATAAAATAAATAAATCTTTTAAAAACATTTTATATACTTGGGTACTGACAGTGCTTTTAAAATACAGTAATTATAGTATATTTCAAGTGGTATAATGTATAGCAATATCAAAGTGTGAAGTATGAGTAATGTACACTCAGGTGTGTAATGCCTATGTACTGAACACTAGAAGACATTGCTGAGAGAGTAAATAGAATATATTCTGTCTTTGTAAGTCATAAGCCACTATTTTTATGATTGCTATGCCTTTAGCATTCATCTATAGATGCGTTGTGATTTCCCATTAAAATTCTACCACTTTTTAGAAGAAATTGGCAAGCAAATTAGCAAGCTGATTAAACATTTCTATAGAAATACAAAGGACCCAAATCACAGGGCAGGGAGGGGAGGGAAGCAAAAATGGAAACAATACTATCCGATGTGAAAACTCATTATGAATCTACAGTAGTCAAGAAGAGTACGCTACATTATCAAGATAGATAGGTATGTAGGCATGCTGGTACAAGTCCACAATCCCAGCACTTGTGAGTCAGATGGAGGAGAGTCAGGAGTTTAGTGTCATTACTGACTCCATAGTGAGTTCGAACAAGTTTGAAGTTGGTATCCCATATCACAAAGAGAAAAAGAAAACACACACATATCAAAGAAACACCAAAAAGGTCCCAACACACTCTCACAAACACATGGGCAACTGATTCTTTGAGACATGGGTTTCTTCTCAGCCCTCAAAGCAGCCATAGGACTAGGCTGGTACACATTTATGTTCCTCTTGTCACACTGTCCCAGGTTTGGGGATTGCGGCCATGCTACCATGCCTGATTCCTTGGACAACTGATGGCCGAGAAACCTAATGCTGTTGAGTGGAATGGACAATCAGTGAATATCTTGTGACTGGAATAAAGGTAAGGTTCCACACATGTGACACCCAAGCTTCAGTCAAAGAGTGAAGAAGTAGGGAATGTGGTTGATAAAAGGACAAGAAAAGCCATGGCTAGGAGAAATAGTTGAATATTATGCACCTTGTCATTTATGTCTGATATACAGAGAAAATCTCACAAACATCAAGGAGAAAATCGAAAATCCACAACTAAAAAGTGATGACGATGGAAATAAATGCCACACTAAAAATACACCAATGTAAAATAAGTAAACAATAATGATCAATATCTTTAATCATGACAAAAGGGTGAATGGAAACTACAAGAAGATTCAAGCACATTCCCATAACTGTGGCCAAAATGAGAATACGGACCATGGGAAGCACCACCAGTTGGAGTCAATAAAAGCTGGAATAACCACATGGAAATTAAGAGTTTCTAACCACCTTATTTTTATATTTAAGATATGATCTAATCATCATCCCCATGAATATTTAATATAGATGATGCTATGGCTAGATTTTATTGTCAACTAGACACAATCTAGGAGTCTTGACAAGGGATTGTCTGATTTGGTTGACCTGTGAGGGATTGTCTTCATGTTCACATACATGGGAAGTTCCTGCCTAAAATCAGGTGGCACCATTCTTTCTCTGGGTTTGGGTCTTGGGCTGCATAAACAAGGAGAAAGAAAGCTGAGCACAAGCTTGCATGAGTTCCTAATCCTCTCTGCCCTTATGTGGACAGGACTCCTGCTTCTGATTCTGCCACCCTGACTTTCCTGCCAAGGTGGACAGGAAGCTGGAATTCTGAGTCCAGTAAGGAGTCCTAGTTGATTCTGTCAGAGTGTTTTGATGACAGCACAGGAGAGGAAGCTAAGAGGGAGGAGAAGGACAGTCACATGAAAAGACTTATTGTCTGCATCCCTTTGAAGAACTCAGTGATAAACTCAGAGTCACTAATAACGTGTGGGTTTCACTTTTTTTAAAAAAAAAAAAAAAAGACATTTAAAAGTGCATCTGCTTAGTGTATTCACTTCTCTCCCTGTGTCTGGTCATTCTTGTCTATCTGTTGTGTAAATCTGCTTGAGTTCTCTCTCTCTCTCTCTCTCTCTCTCTCTCTCTCTCTCTCTCTCTCTCTCTCTCTGTAAAAGGATGTGTTTTCTTTTATTGAACAAATCAGAAAGAGTCACGTGGGGAAGGAATGAGGGATTTTTTTACAGAAATCTTTGAGGTTTTTAACACTGACTCCAGTTGACTCACATAAGCAGATTAATACTATCCAAATTATTGTCCGCACTGACAGGTATTAATTTTGTAAGGTTGTGAGTTTGCTTTCAACCTATATTTGTTATTTCTAGCATGTATTAGAATACTATATGCACAATGCATTAATCTGGATCAGGGGCACAGAACTGTATGCACATAATTTAAGATTACAGCTATGCATTGGCTTAGGTTATAGAAGTTGACTGCATGGAAAAAGTCCAAGGTAAGTAAGGTTTCTTGTTGCACTGTGCTCTGAAATGTAGGTTAAACAAATAGGCTCAGTACACAATAGGATAGTTGTCTTAAGTCTTAAGTGACTTCAAGGTGTATTATTAACTCAGAGGTGAGGTCCAGCAGAACTTACAGTTTCTTAGAATGTAAGTGGTAATGTCATAATGTTGTTTTGCCACCATTCCCAAATGCTCATAGCAGCTTGACTAACAGCCACACAAAATTCTAACAGGTAAACAGAGAAAGCAAGTGTGGTGTTCTGAGCCTATAATCCCAGCATTTGTAAGCTGAGGCTGGGGATTCTACAAATGAGATCCTGTCTGAAGTGGGAAGAAGGGAACTGAACAGAGCAGGCAGTACAACTCTGTGTAGAATGTCTGCCAGTAGAGCTCAGGGGTAGAATGTTTGCCAAGCAAGCTGAAAGTCTTGGTTCAGTTCTCAATCCTGCAAAACAAGTAAAGTAAGAACCACTGATATATAAAACAAGAGAATAAAATTATACATAAATCCGTAGATGAGGTAATCCGAATCAAAACACCAAAGTTTAACCTAACTAAGACTCTTCTGATTATACTTTACATTTTTCGTCTTTTATCTTTGATATCATAATATTTCTGGAAGATGAACCCAATGGTAACGCAAATATTACACTTGTCTAGGGGTCTTAGGAGAAATACTGAGGCTAGTTACACAACCAAAAATGTTATGCCTGTGAAGTAATGATTATATACTGAGGTCCACTTCTTAAGAGACCACAGTTCTGGGCTAGTGAGATGGCCCAGTGGTTAAGAGCACTGACTGCTCTTCCAAAGTTCCTGAGTTCAATTCCTAGCAACCCTGTGGTGGCTCACAATCATCTGCAGTGAGATCTGATGCCCTCTTCTGGTGTGTCTGAAGACAACTACAGTGTACTCACATACATAAAATAAATAAATCTTTTAAAAAAGAGAGAGACCACACCTTTTAATAAAACAACTTATACAGCACTATTAATTTAAAACATGCATATTTCAACATCCATCTGAGACATATGCTGGGCTCACTACTATTTAAGCTGGTGTTGACAGACAGTATCAGTGACCCTGTGGGTGACCTCTCTAGAACGTGCCCCATTTTACAAAGGGAGAAGCTAGACTCAGAGATCCCTACCATATTGTATTCTTCCTCAAACCCTGCTCAACATAGAAAGTGAGTCCAGGACAGAATACTCCCTTAGGGTCAGGATCCCACATCTCTGTTGTTCTTGAGTCATCCTATCCCCTAGTTCCAAAGCTGCAGAATCCACCTAGAATAGTGACCCCTGCATCTGTCCACCTCTCAAGGACGCCCACCTCAGGCATCCAAAGAGAAGGCAGGAGGGAGCCCATTCTTCTAACCAGGACCTCTTGGTCTTTGTCAGACAATGTTGTCAAAACATTCGCAAGGATTTCAAAAAGGAGTCAAGTTTCTATGGTAACTGGATGCAGTAGGTCTTTGTGAAACCGGAAATGCCTCAGTGTGCCCACTCCTCCCCTCCCCCCGCCCCTTTATGCCTTTTCCTCTTTCTGAGAACAAAGCACCTTTTCTCATTTAGGTACCTTAAGAAAGTGTTTCTTAAAGTGGATTGGGCACAAGATTGAAAGTATGCTTTTAGAGGCAGAATCGTGCTCATCAAACCAGATCATTTAAAAGACGTTTTGGTAGCCATAAAGATATCAGGTTTCTAGGGCAATATCGATGCTAGGAGTGTTAGACAAACCTACAACACTTCCACATGGCCCTTTTACATGCCCTTGCCTGACCCTGAAAGTAAAATTCCTTAAGGCAACCAAAGAAATCAGAGTCACTTTAAGGGGTGTGCCAGGGTGCATTCTTATTAGCAGATCTCTGAGCAAATTGTGGAAACAAAATAGGTTCACAGGAGCAAAATCCTGCTTTCCATAGATGATGTAGATCTAACTAAACTGTTATTGGTCACCTTGATTACGTCAGGTTACTGTGGAAACGGGGACCTGTACCCTAGTCCTCCACTCTGACACTGCTTGCACACAACCACCCCCCTCCCTCTCCTCCCCCCCTCTCAGAAAGTAAAAAGAAAAAACAAAAGAACAAAAAACAAACAAACAAAAAAATGCTTACTCTATTGCAGGCTACCTTCCTAGAAAGGAATGCAGACAACTGGGAGAATTCTGCTCACTTTGCTATAATGGTGACAATAAGGACTTTTATTGTCAGAGAGACTCGGAGGTATTTATTATAGAGCTGCATAAGCTGTGTTCGAATCCACTCTGATAAATTCCTTTGGGTGCATCACTTCCCAGACATGTAAAGTTAGGCAACAATACCTTCTTCTCATAAGTTGTGAGAAAGTTTTGAAAGTGTAACTTATCACTT
>JADRCD010044630.1:129-10786 GCA_019843815.1 Montemys delectorum | reverse complement strand
AAAAAAAAAAAGTAGTGTGACTCACTAGAGTTGTGAAATGGAGCAATCCTGTATCGGAAGCAGCCAACCCTTATTTAATGACCTAAATCCGCTAGAGGGCACGGTAGCAAAGTGGTATGTCAAAAAAGGAAATATTTCATTTTAATGTACACAAAACTTTGGTTTTAGCACCTGTGTCTCATTAAATCTTAAGTATCAAAGACATTGCTCCAAAACCCACATCAACACTGAGCATCTGAGGGCACCTAAGACCCGACTTGATTATAGAACGGAATGTACAGGCACTGAGACTTCACTGCCATATTTCTAAAATATATAGTTTACATGTAAATTAAAACCAAACAAGAGCCGGGCAGTGGTGGCACATGCCTTTAATCCCAGCACTTGGGAGGCAGAGGCAGGGGGATTTCTGAGTTCGAGGCCAGCCTGGTCTACAGAGTGAGTTCCAGGACAGCCAGGGCTACACAGAGAAACCCTGTCTCGAGAAACCAAAAAACAAACAAACAAACAAGAATGGAATAAAACTCCTTGGGTAAAAATTAGTTTAGGGAGAATTACATCACTGAAAGGAGTTCAGAGGCTTCGATTGAGTCTCATAAGCGTCTTCGAGTACTGACAGTCTTCAAAAGAGATCCCTGCGTACAAAACTCCAGATTAGAAAGCCGAGTGGTATGTAAAAATTAATACTACATTTTACTAAGCTCTATTGGTCTGTTCAAAAGTTACTAGCGAGTTTCTAGGAGTTGACACATTGAATCTGTTACAGCCATTTCTAAATTAGAGAAAAAGGACTGTTTTCTTCAAAGAAGTTGTTCCTCTTTTCCCCCAGAGTTCATGTCTCTGAGGCTGACCGATGAAGCCCACAGAGAGAAATGTACAGGTCGCCTAGAAGTGTTTTACAATGGTACATGGGGCAGTGTTGGCAGCAGCAATATGTCTCCAACCACTGTGGGGGTGGTATGCCGTCAGCTGGGCTGTGCAGACAACGGGACAGTGAGATCTACATCTTCAGACAACACACCATCCAGGCCCATGTGGTTAGATAATGTGCAGTGTCCAAAAGGAGTTGACACCTTGTGGCAGTGCCCCTCGTCACCTTGGAAACAGAAACAGGCCAGCCCCTCCCAGGAGTCTTGGATTGTCTGTGACAGTGAGTATCCATTTTCAATAGGAAATTTCTATTCTACTCCCAACCCCCACTCTGACCAGTTTTCTGTCTCTGGTGTTTAGCTGTGGCCCTAATTTTTAGTCTTTTATCTATTCATCAAGATCATATATTAATAGTAACATTACAATAAAATGCCTTATAAACTTTAAATTTTTCCATAGTTTTATAAATGAAAACATTCTAAAAGCTGTTTTAAAATATCAAGTCCTTTAAACTTTCTGTAAAGCTTTCTTTAAAGTAGCTTAAAATTTCTCAATTGTCTGTTTTTGCAATATCAAACTAAAGCACCTTTAATTAAGAGTGAAGACAGAGCATAGCCAAAAATTTTACAAGGCAAAACCAAGTTTTAACAGTATAAACTACTTATTGTTTCCAAAATTAATACCAAGTGGCTTCCTTTTATGTTATAAAGTTTAGCTGCCCAGAAGAAAAGCTCTTGTATATGAACACATGGAGGTGCAACTTTAATACCTCTTATTTATTTTTTAAAAACTAGTTTTTAAGACAGGGTAGAAATTACATAAAAATCTTGTCCCGATTTAAAAGTATCTTTGGATACATGTTCCCTTGGCTGGTTCATGCCATGTGTTGCTGCCCAGAATGGCTCCAACCCTGAGATAAGAGTTTTCAGTTAACTTTTTGTTACAAATATTACAGATTTTCAATCATACCCAATAACTATAACAAATATACAGAACATAGTAATCTTCTACACTTAAGAGCAGGCAGAAACAAACACGAAGTGACCACATACATTGTACATTTAAAACAGACAAAACTTTCCTTACTCCCTCCAGCTGTAATTCAAGGGAGGAGCACTTTGCTACCTGCTGAATCCAATTCTCATGGGCACCGTGGTTCTGTAGCAGGAGTAGCCACCGGGTTCCTGACCGTAGAAAGCTGAGCAGCTGCTGGTGCCGCTTTAAGAGCAGCTTGCACTGATGTCAACCACACACACACACACCACCCCCAGTTTCGCTGTCAGCTTGATCCAGGGAAAGAAGGTGGGACTATGCCTGCAGCGCGCAGCTCCTAGCTGCGGGTGCAGGGCTCCAAAAGCAGTATCAGTTTAATCAGTTTGTGTTGTCCCGATTCAGCTTCTTTTTCCGAAAATCCTTGAGATGGGTTAAGACTAAGTCAGCAGATGATGTATGGCCCATTTTTTTCTGAAAATGAAACAAAGCAACAATCAAGCTAAACAAAACCACAGACACAAACTGACAGACACGGACAATCCAGCATGCCCAGAACCAGAACCAGAACCAAGTGTTACCCCAATGGGGACCAGTGTGGGACAAGATGTCTCAGGTCCATTTCTGACCCTATGCCCACTTTTTCCTTTCCTGGGTCCCAGACGGTTCCTACCAGAAACCAGAATACAGATATAAGCTTACTTCCGGTTGGTGTTTGGCCAGAATGTTACAACGTTTTTAAGCTCCAAAACCACAAACATCTGTGCCAAGTTATCCCACCAATAAGGATTTAGGGGTAGGGGACTTCCTTAGGAATATGTCTTGGTGGTACACTTACATGGTTCCTTTTGGTTGGACTATTTAACCATGGTAACTTGCCTAGCATTCATGTCTCAACTTGTCAATCATGATGTCAGTTACCCATGTACATGCCTCTTTTGCCAAACAGGATGCCTGTTACCCCAAGAGGCCTTGGGAACTTAAACTTTATTTGACCCCTATTCAAAATGGTTTAAAATGGCTTCAGTTCTGTTCCTTCTTACCTCGCTTTCTGAGAAAATATGATATTTTATTTCCCTGTTCAAACCCTGGCTTGATTTGTTAGGTCTCATTAGGCAAAGATGGGTAACTTCCGGATAATACTTAGGATTGGAATAGTTGGTTTTATATAATGTTATATGTATATATGCACATGCCAGATCAGTAATCATTATTCCAGATCTTTGCATTCACGTACTTGAAAGTTCTATTTGATTGATTTCTCCAAGAAAACCGAGACACAGAGAATACCTTGCTGATAAATGGATCATTAAAAGGCCTACTTCCCTTTCCCCACATTTCTTCCAAATATTTAACCTTGCTACAGTGATATAAAGCAAAACTCAGAATGGTCAATCCTGAACTGTCTTTTCATTATGCATCTCCTTAAGCTAGGAGGCTGATATTTCTGTCCACATCACTTTTGTCCATGTGAGGAAATTTAACTTTCCATGTAACTCATGTCAATTTCATTCACCTCAAGTTTCATGAGTCATGTTATGAGTCTTTTAAAATAATATCTTTAATAGTACTTTGAAAACTTCATCCTGTGTATTTTGATCATATCCTCCCCTCTCTCTAAACTCCTACCAGATCCACCTCTACCCCTCTATGTACCCAACTTTGTCTCCTCTTTTATTTTTATAGCTCATTAAGTCCAGTTTGTTCTGCCCAAATACTCATGTGTGTGTGTGTTCGACCTTGAAGCTTGGTCTTACCAGGGTTTATACTCTTTAAGACAACAATCATCCCTCTCCCAGAAACTATCAACGTCACATAGCTTCTCAGCTGGGATGAGACTTCACACCCACCTCTCTTCTCCATACTGGAATTGTTGTCTGGCTAGAGCTTGCACTGGTCTGGTGCAAGCTGTCACAAATGCTAGGTTCACATATGCAAGTATCCTGTTGTGTCCAGAACATAATGTCACCTTGTAGTCACCCACCATGTCTGGATCTTACAATCTTTCCACCCCATCTTTGGCAAAAGTTCCTGAGACTTGAGGGGCGGGGGGTATAAGATAGACATTCTATTTAAGTCTTAGCACCATGGCATCTCTTATTCTCTGCATACTGACAAGTTGCAGTTACCCTCCCCACACTCTTTCCTCTACCCTTCCCTCCCATTTGCCACCCCATTTAAGCCTCCCCTTTCCACTATTTCTGTTTGCCCTTCTATATTGCTGCATCCTATCTCCCCTCCCATGAAATATCCCTCCTCTTCCTGGTCTCATTCTAGTTTCCTGACCACAGTGGGTTTCCCAAATGAAATGCACATGCCCAAAGACTCAAAGTTAGTACCCACAGATGGGACAAAGCATGTGGCATTTGTCCTTGTAGGTTGTTAGCTCACACAGGATGATTGTTTCCAGCTTCTTCTAGTCTCCTGAAATGGTCATAATTTTATTCCTCTTAACAGCTAAAGAATATCTCATTGTGTCAATGTACTGCCTTTCCATTTTCTGCTCGTCAGGCGGTGCACGTTTAGGTTGGTTCTATCTCTTGGTTATGGTGACCAGGGTAGCAATGACCATGGATAACCAAGTATCTTTATAAGATATAGGGGGCCTTTGGGCCTCTGCCCAAAAGTGGTATAGCTATATCATCTGGTAGACTGATTTCTAGCCTGTTGAGGAATGTCCACATTGATTTTTATAACATGTGCACCAGTTTGCTCTCCTACCAGCAATTAAAAAAAATTTTTTTAAATTTTTAAAATTTTTAAAAATTAAAAAAAAAAAAAATACTCCCCTTTCCCTAAACCCACACTAGCATCTGCTGCCATTTGTTTTAATTTTTTTTTTACTTTAGCTGTTCTGACTGGAATAAGATGTAATCTTTTTTTTTGGGGGGGGGGGTCGAGACAGAGTTTCTCTGTATAGCCTGGCTGTCCTGGAACTCACTCTGTAGACCAGGCTGGCCTCCAACTCAGAAATCCGCCTGCCTCTGCCTCCCAAGTGCTGGGATGAAAGGCGTACGCCACCACCACCAGACTGTCAGATGAAATCTTAATGTAGCTTTTATTTACATTTCTCTAACGACTTGGAATGTTAAATCTTTTCAATATTTCTAAGCTATTTGCATTCCGTCTTTTGAGAGTTCTTTGTTTTGTCCCTTGCCCTATTTTTTAATTGGGTCATTTGTTTTGTTGACATTAATTTTCTGAGTTCTTTGTGTATTCTAGATACTAGCCCCTTGTCAGGGTTATAGCTGGTAAAGACTGCTTCCTATGCTGTAGGCTCCGCTTTGACCCTAATAATGGTGTATTTTGTTGTACAAGAGTTTTCTGTTTCATGTGGTCCCATTTGTCATCCAGATTGATGAAAGGGCATACACTTTTATAAAGGAAGAATTTTATAAACAGTGTGACTTTTAGGTTTTATTAGTTATCGGAGAGTTTCATACATGAATACAGTATATTTGGATTATATTCATCCCTTCCGATCTTCCTCCAACTCCTCTCAGATCCAGCTCCATAACTCCCTGTCTTAGTCAGGGTTTCTACTCCTGCACAAACATCATGACCAAGAAGCAAGTTGGGGAGGAAAGGGTTTATTTAGCTTACTTCCATATTGCTGTTTATCACCGAGGAAGTCAGGACTGGAACTCAAGCAGGTCAGGAAGCAGGAGCTGATACAGAGGCCGTGGAGAGATGTTCCTTACTGGCTTGCTTCCCCTGGCTTGCTCAGGTTGCTCTCTTATAGAACCCAAGACTTCCAGCCCAGGGATGGCACCACCCACAAGGGGCCCTACTCCCTTGATCACTAATTGAGAAAATGCCCCACAGCTGGATCTCATGGAGGCACTTCCCCACCTGAAGTTCCCTTCTCTGTGATAACTCCAGCCTGTGTCAAGTTGACACACAAAACCATCCAGTACACTCCCCTTCCAACTTCATGTCCTCTTTATTCTTCACAACCCACTGAGCTCCAGTCTGCTGCCCATATACTCATGGGTGTAGGTCCATTTACTGAAACAAGGTCAACCTACCAAGGATCATATCCCCAAAGAAAACTGACTCACCAGCCTCCAAGAGCTGGCAGCTGCCACTACTTCCTCAGTCAGAGTGGGCACATCATCTCCTCCCTGCTCCATGTTGTAATGTTGACTGGCTTGATATTCTGCAGGAAGCCACAGCTGCTGTGGATGCAGTGGTCCTGCCATGTCCAGAAACGATTGCTTTGCCTCTTTCTTTCTCAACCTCTGGGCCTTACAATCTTTCCACCTCTCCTCCCAAGATGGCCCCTGAGCCTTAGAAGAGAGGAGTGTAATATAGATGTCTCGTTTATGGCTGTTACTCTCTGCACTTTGACCAGTGCACATTAAATAGTTTTTAAAGCACTCAAATCATCTCCCTATTTTAGAGCCCTTCAGAAGCTTTCAGCTCCTCAGGAATAAGCTGTATGTCTCTGGGTTTTTTTTTCCAGATAAAATAAGACTACAGGAAGGGCATACCGACTGTTCTGGACGTGTGGAGATCTGGCACAGAGGTTCCTGGGGGACAGTGTGTGATGATTCCTGGGATCTTAATGATGCTCAGGTTGTATGCAAGCAACTGGGCTGTGGCCAAGCTGTGAAGGCACTAAAGGAAGCAGCCTTTGGTCCAGGAACTGGGCCCATATGGCTCAATGAAGTGAAGTGTAGGGGGAATGAGTCTTCCCTGTGGGATTGCCCTGCCAGACCGTGGAGTCACAGCGACTGTGGGCACAAAGAAGACGCTTCCGTGGTGTGCCTCCCAAGTGAGTGTCAACAGTCTGGATTGACCTGGACACTTTGGTAGCAAAGACGAGCCAGGCTTTAAAGTGTGATGTATGAATGGTTGATTTGGCAACAAGGGGATCTGATGGGAGGACAATGGTGATGTTTCTACCTAAAGCAGTGGTTCCCAACCTTCCTCTTTTTGTTGTTTTGTTTTTGTTTTTCGAGACAGGGTTTCTCTGTATAGCCCTGGCTGTCCTGGAACTCACTCCCTAGACTAGCCTGGCCTCAAACTCAAAAGTCTGCCTGTCTCTGCTTCCCAAGTGCTGGGATTAAAGGCGTGCACTCCCACTCTCCGGCAGTTCCCAGCCTTCCTAATGCTTAACCCTTTAATGCGTTCCTCATGTTGTGGTGACCGCCCCCAATCATATAATTATTTTGTTGCTGCTTCATAGCTGTAGTTTGCTACTATTGTGAATTGCTATGTAAATATCTGATATGCAGGATGTCTGATATGTGACCCCTCAGGTTGAAAACCACTGATCTAAAGGAATGGTAAAAAACCATTCACTGTTACACAGTGGCTATCATGGAAGACAGGCATACAATCTGTATATCTGTGTACAGAAGAGATGCTGGGAGATGCAAACGTCAGGTGGGAAAGTGAGGTTCGCTTGCTTAAGTGGCAGTGAAGGCTCATACAAAGAGATATTGATACTTGCTTCATTCGTGGCCCCCAGAATTGAGTATCTTTCTCTTTTTCCCTGCAGGAATGACTTCAAAATCACATCATGGCACAGGTATGTCATGAAATTTGTAAATGTGGGATTAATTTATAAACATGGGGCTGTGTTATTTAGAATCCCTCTTATGTGATTGGGGGGGATACTTAGGAGGGGCCCCACCTGCTCAGAGAAGGAGGGGAGGTGGAGGGGGGAAGGATTGTGGGAGGGTGTGACTGGGAGGGAGCAGTGAGTAAGAGGTAAGGTGAATAAGTAATAATAACAATAATAATTAGCCAGGCAGTGGTGGTGCATGCCTTTAATCCCAGCACCTGGGAGGCAGAAGCAGAGACTATACAATTTATGTTTTAAGAGGGAGGTGGATTTCTGAGTTCGAGGTCAACCTGGTCTACAGAGTGAGTTCCAGGACAGCCAGGGCTACACAGAGAAAAGCTGTCTTGAAAAACCAAAATAATAATAATAATAATAATAATAATAATAATAATAATAATAATAATAGACTCCGTCTTGTTCAGGAGACTCTGGGTCAGAGGCGCCTTGAGGATTAGAGCTTTACTTCAGGAAAAGAGAAGCTGAGACTTTATCATTGTTCTCAATATTTATTACCCTTGCTTAGGTCGCCCGACCCTCACTGCACTCTTGGTTTGTGGAGCCATTCTATTGGTCTTCTTCATTGCCTTCCTCCTGTGGACTCTGAAGCAACGACAGATTCAACAGCTTACAGGTGTGAGCCAATGACATTCTCTCTATGGGATAACATCCATGGGATAAAGGTGTTCTTGGAACAATTATAATATAAATAAGCAAATTACTCAAGTGTGAAGTGACTAGAAAGCAGGGGGCTACAAGAGGTAGAATTCCTTGGAATGTAAGGATCAAAATCTCCTCTGGGGGCTCCGGGAGAGCAGGGAGAGAAGCTCTGGCTACAATAATGTACTCTGCATTCGGTACATTTAATTGGCATAGTTAATTAACAGAAGTGGTAGTTTAGAATGACTATACAATTTATGTTTTAAGATGAAGGTTTTCCTATATTTAATTTTCTCCAACCATAATAACCTTAACATAAAACTGGATTATTCTATCAAGCAACGTGCTAGGATCTGAAGGTGAGAAGGGGATAATAAAATAATAAACTATTTTTGTTTTATGGAACTTTGGGTTGAGGAGACTATTGCTATACGGCAGTAATTAGAAATAAAGTGACAAGAAGAGAAAGAGTATCTGCAGTAAAAATGAGGGTGAAGGCTTCTGAGATGCCTCTTGAGACAGATTTTAAAGAGAGTTCAGAGCAAGAGACATTCCAGAGAAAGAGAACACGAGCAAGTGCTGGAAAATATAAAGGATGGCACAGTCGTCCTCATTGAGTGAAGTGAGGATCAAATGGAGAAGCTACCTGCCAAGCTACAGCAGAAGGAACGAACAAGTTATGAAACCCTTGTATCTGAGGGTCCAAGATTGCCTGCTCGTTAGAATAGCGTGTGAGGAAAGTGAAGGGATCCAGCTGTGCTTTCGAAAGAACTTTGAGCAAGTGCATGCGTGAAAGGTTGGAATAGGACCACAGGAGCAGTCCTGTGGAACAGGGGAAGGCTTTAGAGTGAGAACAGAGAGAAGAGGAAGTACTTTCAGTCAGTCACAGAGCAGGGCTGGCTTCCTCGGTAGGAGAACGGGACGTTACCTCACGACATAGAGATGATTTCCCATCTCATACCAGTAGGTTGGTTCGACACAACAGCGTAGATAATGACTGCATAGGTTTAGATTGCTGGTGAGAGGTTCGGGTGAAGGGGGGACGGCTTTATGGGTGCCCACTGATCCCTAACTCTGTTATCAGTTTCCTCAAGAGGAGAGGTCTTGATACATCAAGTTCAGTACCAAGAGATGGATTCGAAGGCGGATGACCTGGACTTGCTGAAATCCTCGGGTCAGTGAACTGTACAAAAGCCTAAAGCTTGGTGTTTAAACAAGTGTCCGCAATTGAGGCTGAGCATCCTACTTCTATTAACAATTGGAAAAGTTCTAAAACCCTGTAATGGGAAGTTTGTGGTGCATAGGAAGAAAAAAAAAAAAAGAGGGGTGGGATAAATGTCTCACAATCAAAACGTCAAGAAAGTCTATCTAGCCTAAGAGGCTGATCCCTGAGAGGGGTGCACCATTCAGCAGATACTATGACTTGGACCTCATTTTGCTGAAACAGAAATTCGTTTTCCAAAAGACAGTTACAATAACTGTTTAAATATTCTTTTCTTTCTCTTTTTAAAAATAATTTGGCTGTGTACACTTAAGATCTGCAGCATGATGTTATGGAGAACACAGAGGCACTACAAAAGTTACTAAAGCAAGTGAGCACTTCGACAATCTCATAGGAATCCTGCACCCAGCACTGTGTTATATTGCTACTGCGCATGTGTTCCACGAGAGTGCCTCCATTCACTCTCCTGTGCTCATTTTCTTAGCATCCTTCCACCTGTGTCTTTTCCTTCCAGAATTCACTCCCACTCCCCGTTATATCTGTCCTTGGATTTGATTTTAGAGTTTGAAAGTTCAAGGTTTCCATATTCCATCTAATGAGATACCCATAGCTGTCCCCAGAACCAGCCTTAGCTTTCGTTCCAGGAGAAATGCCCTAGTGTTCATTGTCCTCGCTCCTCAGGAACCTTCTGAAAGGGATTTGCCTTGGCTCTTCAGTCTGTTGCTGCTGCTGCTGCTGCTGCTGTGTCAGATGTGTATTTAAGGAACAGGAATGGTGTTGGGCCTCTTAGCTCACACATTTTGGCTACCTGATTATGGGTAGTTTTTATATGCTTAAAGAGCTTCTCAGACACTTGAGACCAGGGCTGGCATATATTCCCCGTAATTACCTTCTTCCGTCCAGAAAATTCCAATGATTCGTATGATTTTAATGCTGATGGACTAATGTCTTTGTCTAAATATCTTCCTATTTCTGGAATAAAAAAAGGGTCCATTCAGAGGCACACTGAAAAGGAAAACAATGATTTATAATCCACTGAGGTGAGTAAGAATTTATTCATCATTGCTCAAAACAGTCACACTCCTCTTGAGACAGGCAGCTCTGCTTGTGTTAGAAAGAAAAGAATGCATATACATGTATGTTTCCAGATGAATATACACTGTGTATATGTTTATAAGTATGTATCTGTGTTCAGATATAGATCAACTCATTGTAAATATGACTCAACCATTGCTAAGACGTGTGTGTGTGTGTATGTGTGTGTGTGTGTGTGTATATATGGGTGTGGGGGAGGGTGTATGTGTATGGGTGTGTGTGTATGGGTGTGTGTGTATGGGTGTGTGTGT
>JADRCD010044627.1:3887-18874 GCA_019843815.1 Montemys delectorum | reverse complement strand
GTATGCAAATGTGCTTCACCTAATTTTAAAATAGAACCTCAAACACATAAAAATATTACTAGAAGTTCGCTATGCATTGTAAATGTTAGAATACTGAACCAATTTTATTTATGCTGAGTAAACAATACTACAGATGATTTACCATGATGGAAGTACTAAATAAAAGTACTTACTTTGCAAGAGGAGAGTGTTATTGCATTTCAAGGTAACATTTATAAGTGATGAGAAAACAATGGCACCCTTTAGGCTGGAGGTGGAGAGAATACATCAAAGCTTCCATTTATTTTGTGAACTTGAATGGCACCAAACAGTTTTGGCAGTAATTAGGAAATAAAATGGACGAGTCAGCACAAAGACAAGAACAGCCCTGCTTCCATCTTTCTGCTTAATTATAGATTCTTATCCAATCAATGCACCAAGAAATCCTGAATTACTATCTTTTTTTTAAAGGGAAGGGCACTTGGGTTATAAGAAGGAGGGGGAGAGAGACTGTTTTCTTTCTTTCTTTCCTTTTCCCTGATATTCTCAGTATTCTTGTGAAAGCTCTTGTTCTTTGCTCGTTTTATCTGGGTATTTTTTCAAACTCAGGTAGAAAAATAAGATAGACCATCTGTTCTTCTCTTATTTCCTCTTGTGTCAGAAGACTTTGGTGATTGCCTTGTGGTCTAGAGAAGATTATTGTCACTTAAGGCTATATGTGTCTCTATTAGGGCCTATTGTTAACCCTGAGCCCCTCAAGGTTGTTTATTGCAGTACATTCTTTGGTTGGCCACATTTCACATCTGTCAAAGCCAGTGATGGCCTTAGGTACAGCCAAGTATAAATCATCTTAAAGCTTTCTGCTTGGATGACCTTCATATTCAATTTCTTTTTAGTGTGGCTTGAATTTTATACTGTGTTACTTGCCTACTTTTTCCTCTAATTGAGGCTGATTATTCACAAACTGGACTTATTTGATATGCTTCCAATTTCTATGAAATTACAGCAATTCCCTATAGGATCCTGCACTCTCAGTGTCCCTATAAGCAAATATGCAGGGAAAGAGTTTAATTTGCTTATAGTCAAATTTCAACTAAGCAAAGTTGACCTCATTGGAACTTCTCCATTACTGAAAATTTGCCACTTTGACAGAAAGTATATTACAAATATACCCACAGTTTCCCACCTAATATACTGTAAGCTACTAGTAATATAACAGCCATTCCTTGGTCAAAGCACAATAGTTTACATAATATAAAATATGGATGAGTCCTTCATATGTTGGTTGAGTTTGATGAAGAGAGCACCTATAAAAGATCAGGTAAAATACCAAGACAAGTCAGAGAATCTTCCTGACTGCAGTTTAGCACTGACTCTGACATCTGGGAAAGAGAGGGAAAGAAGGAGACCTGAGTTTGAGAAGCTTAAGTATACAGTGGACCTTTCTCACATTAGAGGCCGCTAAACAAGAACTGTGTTGCCAAATATGACCCATAGAAGTCTCAAATATTGCTTAGAAATTTCTGGGGTCTCCTTGATCTAGTGTAGGGCAGTGTCGGGCAGTGGTCTGCTCAGGTAACTTAAACTCAGTTCTAGTGTTTGGCTTTGAACCTGGACCCCTGCGGGCAATTTCTGCTTGTAGAGGGCGGAAGGAGCTTGGCCATAACTCCTAAGTCTTTGGTTCCTGTTTCAGTCACAGCCTCTCACAGCTGCCCCTGCAGGAGACGTGTGTTTTACCAGGCAGACAATGCTCCAAGCTCCCAGCATTCTTCTAGCTGGACCTTACACCCAGTCATCTGACCACAAGCCAGATATGCCATGCCTCATACAATATAAGGGGTGGTTTGCCCCCTTCTCACTCTCTCACTCACTCTCATTCTCTCACTCTCTTACTCTTCCCCCTCTCTTCTCTCTCGCTCTTTGTCTCCTCTCTACTCTCCCTCTCTTCCTCTTCCTCTCTCTTCTCTTGCTCTTTGTTCCTCTCTTGCTTTTTACCTGTCCCCTCTCCCTCTCCCCCTCCCCCTCCGCTTCCTTCCTCTCCCTCCTTCCTCTCCTTTCCTTTTCTCTACTTAACTGGCCTATTTTCTCCTTCCTACAATAAAATATCTCATTTATACATTGCCTCCTTTTGAACAAAGGTACCATGCAGCCACAGGTTGACATGGGGGTGGGGAGAGAGAGAGAGACACCCAGGCCTCAGCTCAGCCCCCCCCCCGCCTTTGGTACAACAATCTAGACCTCAGCGTTGATGTGGATACTCTTGTGGATTTTTTTGTAGGTTGGGGATATCAGCTAATATCCTTCACTCCTGCTGAGCAACAAGCTCTTTTGAATGAGGATATGAGCCGCACACATTCATAGAAGTCATACAGAATTTAACTCAGTCCCTCAAGTATGCCATCCAGAATCTGTGCCCTTTGCTATTTTCCTTTTGGATATGTTTAACCTCTTAGAATCCTTCATTTCCTCATTGAATAAAAATGACCACCATAGCCTTATACTGTCATGTTATAAGGTATAAAAACATGACTAGCTTTTTATGTAAGGAAAGCTAAATTTTCCATAACTCCAAGACACACTTTCTTGTTAATATTATCATAGCCAAGCTTTATGCTTCAGTCTCAAAGATGCTTAAGAAAATGATATTTTGAATTCTGTCTAAGTTTAGATTTTATTGTTGTGAAGAGACAGCATGACCAAGGCAACTCTTATAAAGGCAAAGATTTAATTGGGCCTGCCTTACACTTTCAGAATGTCTGTTATCACCATGAAGAGAAGAAGCATGGCAGCATGCAGGCAGGCATGGTGCTGGAGGAGCTAAGAATTCTCCATCTTGAGCTGCAGCCAGGAGGGGACTGGAATTACACACTGGGTGAAGCTTGAGTATAGGAAACCACAAAGCCTGCCCCCCACAGTGATGCACTTCCTCCAACAGGCCACACCTCCTTATAGAGCCACTCCTTATGGGCTAAGCCTTCCTAAATCTTCCTAAGCCCATTCAGACCACCACAACGCTTGCAGTATGAAAATATGCTAGTTAGTAAGAAGAAAGGAAGTGGTAGGGGTGGAGATGGATGTTGAGCAAGAAAACCATTAGAATGTTAATGCTTAAATATTGCTAACATACCACTTCATAATTTTCTTCCAAGAAATTCAGAAGTTTAAGGTTATAAATTGGTTATTGAATTTATGACTTGTTATACTGGCAGGCTCTTTTGATTATTTTGTTCTGCCCAAATATTATCACCAATTTCTCACAGCCAGGAGCTTTAAGGCTTTACTGCAGTTTTTCTTGAAACCATTTCTTTTCTTTTGATTGTTGTCATGCCTCATATTTTACTAAGTGCCTAAGTGCACAGATATCCAACCAGCCTATTTAGCCTAATCTTTTTTGAAGTGCTTGTGAAAAGTCTGATTATTCATTGATTGTTATTCTTTCATTTTAAACTATCAGTTTAGCATGAAGGTTTTTCAGCTGCTAAAAATGGCAAATGCTATAGTCCCAGGAAGAATAAAAGCAAAAACATTACATGGTGTGAAAAATCTGTACAGAGAATAGACTTTTGTATATTTTGTAGGTATATACTGTAGCCTTTATCATTTTAGGATTTTTTTCTTTGTTTTTGTTTTTGGTTTTTCCTATATTGAGATAAAATCCAAGGCTTGTGCATGCTATGTAAGTATTCTGACACAGCCACATATACAGCCTCTGGTATCATATATGTGTTTTTCTCATCACTAGTTATTTACTCATGTTTTTGAACATGGAAAAATCAATATGACCTATCTAGGTAATCTTCAAAACAAGATAAAAATATCCCTTCATGTGAGTGGCATGTGTAAAATGCACAAAAAGCATACACTTTTCTTTTATCTCATAAAGATGGTAAAGTATACAGTAAAAAATGACATCGGGGGAAAAAGAGTCAGAAATAAAATAGTTTACTTGATAATAAATGTAAAATAATGAATTCATTTTGATATATTCAGATATTTAATGTGCTCCTACATGCTGCAGCCATCATTTCTAGCACTGAATATACAGTGGTAGAAAGAGAAAATTTCCTATTAATGTAAGTATAATTTAGTGTGGGAAAGAAAAAAGTTAATTTTATTTTGAACAACTTCAAATATAATGCTTAGGAAATTAATATTTTTATTAAAGTTGTCATTAAGTTACTTTTGAAATTATACTTTTAAAATTATGTTCAACATTTTATTTATTATAATGAAAGCTTATTCAAAAATTTTTTCTAAGCAAGCTGAAGATAAAAGCTAATAATATAGAAGAATATGGTTACCATCAATGTGTATATATATTATTTCATTTATTTTATTTATCTTGGTATATGGGCCAGTGCAATATTCTAAAAGAAAAATTTATACCATTTTATAAATAAATTTCCCTCATATCTTAGAATGACATTTTTCTTATTCAAAATTCAAGAATGAATATGCTATAATTTATTTAATTATTATGATCTCATTGATCTTTGAGAGGTTTTAAATTTTCAAAAATTATTTTAATGATCTGCATACTCTGCTTGTTGGTGTAAGTGTGGGAGATATTTTATTGAACTGATGACTCTCCCTCTTAGTGTGGACATCAGGGTCCTTATAATTCCTTCTTGCCCACCTTTCAGGCTTTTCTTCTCCATTTTCACTCCTTTTTAAGACCTACCCATCTACAGAAAAACTACCAGGGACTCCCATTAGCCACTCTAGGATGGGACTCAAGTAAATAACCTTTCTTATTCTTCTGGTCCTCCATTCCAGTATCTCTAGACTTACTTTTAGTCCTACAACAGTTTGCTTGCAGGATCCCCTCCTTTCATCCCTCCTTTATTCCCTGAGGACTTCAGGTCTTGATGCACATCTAGCTTAGATCTTTTCTCCTTACCCTCTCAGTTCTTCCTACTAGCCCATCTCCATGCCATTGTGAAATCTGCCAACCCCTAGAAACATTCTTTACCAAAGATCCCATAACTACTACATAGCAACGACAGAACAGAACCTCCACCCAACAAAGGGGAGACCAGATATCTACTCCAAGAAGCACTTCAAACATAGCTGCAGATACTTAGATCCCAACATAAACACAAAACATGAACAGTGAAGACAATATATTTCCTCAAATGCTAGACTGACAAAATCAAGTTAGCTGATGTACAAGCAATCATGAACACGTTTAAGAACTTTAAAGATTTAAATAATGCCTTAATTAAGACTATGAAAACACAAATAGGAGGTTCAGTGTTACATCTGTGTGAATATAAACTAACACAATATAAATGTCAACATTATTTCCATTGAAAAAGTGTTATGAAAGTTTTGAAGTAAAGGAGAAAAAATAGGAGACTGGTATAATGGAGAATCTTACAATGTCCTTTTATCTCTGGGAGATTCTACCTCAAATTTTTATGCTTTTGTGTGTTGTTACTCATAATGAATATTAAGCCCCCCACAAATTAGCTGGCTGACCATGGTTAACTTACATATTCTGCAGTTTTTATTTCATCATGTATACATTGAGGATAGTTAATACCAGTTTCAGATATTTATTGTGAAAATTAACAATATGATATTTAAAATAAAGAATTGGATTTGTCAGAAAGAAAAGAAAAAAGGGTTTTCCAAATAAAGGAAAGAACCTAATCAGCACCATACCAAGAGTATAGAAGAAGCATTATATAACAGGTTAGACTACACAGAATGGATGGGATCTACTCTGTGTTAAATGACTACTAAATAATAATGCTAAGGATATTATAGTAACAACTCTGAAGTCAGCTGACTTGACTCCTCTGTCAGTGAATGCTTAGGGCCTTGATGTCAACCTGATCCTATATAGATGAAAAACTTCGTGTTTTGATCTTCTGAATCTAGCTCATTCACACAAATAGTTTATTAGTTAACATAAAGTACAATGGAGTACAATTTATTGACATCACAATCATTTTGGACAGAAAATATCTTACTGTGAGGTGCTGCTCTGTACATTATATGCTGAATATCCCCAACTTCTAATTTCTTGCCACTAATAGCAATCTTGACCTCTGGTAAGAACAGTTTGAAATATTTGTAGATATTGCCAAATGTCACTGTTTATTTAAATGATTCAGTTTCTGTTGATAAAATAGATGATCCCAACATATGGACATTTATTATTGTCCACTTGAAAGTGTTATTACGATTCTCAGGCAATATTTTGATCTACATTAAAAATCTTTAAAATTAGACATTAAATTTCAAATATCCCAATTTAAAACCCATTTCCTTAATTTTGGACATATTTGTGTGTACACCTTAGACAGTTGAGGAAAACAGTTTTGCATTATATTTTTTCTTTATTTTCTTTATTTTCCAGAAATTGTACAGTCTGAGCACTACACTTTAAATCATTATAATGAAAAATTTTGCAATTGCTAGATGTATATTGCTTCTCAAGTAGGCATGAGAGATAGAATTACAAATAAATTAGAAACAGTTTTACTGAAATTGGTTCCTATGACAAAAGCATTAGTTGATTGAGTCTGTAGTATTTTCTCTAGGATGTAAGATGTAATTTTATTTCCTACACTTTTTCTCCTATATATATTGTCCCATATATATGTATATATATATATGTATATGTATGTATATATACATATATGTACATGTATGTACATATATGTACACACACACATTTCAAGAACAATTGAATTCTTAAAGTAGGATGAAAGTAAAAGTAAAACCTGTAAGAAATATTGTAAAAATGAAGCAGCAATTTCAGTCAAATGCTTTCTTTTCAAGATGCCATAAAGATTTAGTTTCTCATATCAATAAAGAGCAGATATCAGTCTGGGTGTACTGTTTTAATTATAGAATTTTAGCAGTGAAGGCAACTACAAGATTATTTAATATATGTATTTTTATAAGCAAAGGAAGATTACTACTCCAGGTGTGTTAGCCAATAGTTAGTGTCAATATTAATGTATGGATTTGATTCTCAATGGGTATATTAATCTGCTCTGTTGGTTACATATATCTGATAAAATCAAACAGGGGAATCTGAGTCATCTAGTAGACTGTGATGGTTTGTATATGATTGGCCTGGGGAGTGATACTATTAGGAGGTGTTGCCCTATTGAAGTAGTTGTGGCCTTTGTGGAGTAGGTGTGTCACTGTGGGTATGGGCTTTAAGACCATCATGCTAGCTTCCTGAAAGCCAGTCTTCCCCTAGCACACTTCAGATGAATGTGTAGAACTCTCAGCTCTCTCTGTACCATGCCTGCCTGAAAGTTGCTATGCTCCCTCCTTGAGGATAATGAGCTGAATCTGATAGCCAGTCCAATTAAATGTTGTCCTTATAAAAGTTGTGTTCGCCATGGCATCTCTTCACAGCAATGCAAACCCTAAGACAAAGACTTACCACTCTTTTTTAGTAGACTGAAAAATAAAAATAAAACAACTAGGAAATAGTAGTGGAGATATATTTAGGGATTATTATGTCACCAACAATCCTGGTATTTTAATTGTAGTAAAAATTGATGAAAACTACTATTCAATCAAACCTAATAATTTTAAAATGAGAAAAGAACCATGGCTGCCATCCACCATGTCTTTACAGAATATAAACAATCATGTCATATTTTAAAAGTAATGAAGAATTTATCTAATATCTAACATTTACATTTTTTCCATATAATCTCTCATCAGTAATTTTCTATTTGTTTTTAATTAAAGATCATTTACATCACTGTAAGCTCAGCAATGTTTTTAAAGGACTGTCTTCAAACTGTCAGAGTATTTCTAATACTGTCCTTGTGTATTGAATAGAGCATATCTTTAGCATACCCATAGTCTTCTTGTAGCCTGGGAAAACATTTAACATAAATATTAATAAAACCCAATGAGTTTTCTTTGATATCTTCTAGGGCTTCTTTTTTCTCCATACATTTTTTTAAATTTATGTTCCTCTGTCAGGGATACAAGGTATTCTGTGATACTCTTATTTTCTTTCTCTTGCCATGTCCTGGTCTCTACATTTTGTTCCTTCTCTGGAAATTACATATTGAGAACATTTTGTATTCTGTTACATAGAACTAAAACCCTAAACAGTAGGCAGAGATGACCTGATGACTACTATTAAGGCCTTTTTCAGTGAGTGTGGCAGGTTTACAAACTCACTCTAAAAATTCCTGAGATGCAAAGCTGTTCAGAGTAATGTCATAGGCATTTAAGTCCATTTTCTCTTATTTTATGTTTATTTTAGTGAATCTATTATAATATGTGTAACTAAAATGTTACATATTATATTTATTGCATAATGTTTGGGCAATGTATATATCCTCAATACACAATGATTATTTTCTCATATGTTATTTGCCAAGGTCAAACTTTCTGACAATTTAATGTCCTTATTATCTTTCTCTCTCTAGTCAAAGCTGTCAACTAAAATTGAGTGTGGCTCAAAATGGGTTAGAGATTGGAACAAAGCTTCGCTATGTCCATGTTTGGGATATATAGTACCTGTGTTTTCTATTAAAATAACAGAGTTAATTAAGTATCTCCCAAATCCTGACAATTAAGAGCCTTGATAAAATGAATTCTTAACTCTAAATTTTCCAAAGATTTTTAGTAGATGTACTCTTGCATTTTAATAAATATTTTGTCACGTTTGCTCATTCACTACCTTTCCCGTTTGCCTATCAGTTATAGCTTGTCCCTTCTATCTCTTCAAATAGTCCTTTTTCATTTGAATCAGAGATGAAGAGATGGACCTAGATTCTCTATATAAGAGGACACATGTAATATTTTGTCTTTTTACCCTTAGTATCCTAACTTCTCCCCTTTTCTGTATTATGTCTCTCTTGTCCTCCAAATACTCTGATTCTATATTTATGTTATATATAAATTATATACATATTATAGATGTATGTACTTAAACTTATACTTCAAATACAAGAGAAAACTCAGAAAGTCTAAAACTGACTTTCTGAGCCTGGATTTTATTCAACATAATTTTCAATTCTATTCATTTCCTGACAAAAGTGATAAAATTTTCTTTTAAAGCTGGATGTTTATATATATATGTATATATGAAAAAGTTCTCTCTATATATGTAGATAGATAGAAATATATAACTTTTTCTTATTCACTAATCTGCCGATGAGCATCTAGGCTAGTTACATTGCCTGGCTATTGTAAATAGTGAAGCAATATGCAGAAATGTTGACATATTTCTTTGATAAGATGATTCAAATTATTTTGGTTAAATACCAAAGAATGTGCATATGGCACTTCCATTTTTAGTTTTCTGAAGAACCTTGATACTCATTTCTATTTGGCTGCAGAATTTACATACCCATGAACTGCATTTAAGAATTTCTTCATTTGTCTTTGATAGCATTTATCATTTGTTTTATTTTTATTTTTTTACAGTAGTCTACTTTTATTTTTTGTTTTTGTTTTTTAAGTTTACCTTTATTTTATATGTGTATATTGTATGTACATGAAAGACCCACAATATTTTTTATTTTCATAATTTCCAGACACTCAGACTTCCTCTTCTTTCTTCCATACATGGCTTCATGTTTTAAAAAGTATTTTTTAATTAAATAAATTTATTTATTATACTCCATATTCCATTCCTCATCCTCTCCTCATCCACCCTCCAAGTGCTCCACATCCCACATCTCCTCTCCACCCCCTATCTCCACATGGATACCCCCACCCCACCTCACTTGACCTCTAAACTCCCTGGGGCCTCCTATCTCTTGAGGGTTAGGTACATCTTCTCTGACTGAAACTAGACCCGTCAGTCCTCTACTGTATGTGTCTGGGGGGCCTCATATCATCTGATGTATGTTGTCTGTTTGGTAGTCCAGTGTTTGAGAGATATCAGGGGTCCAGATTAAGTGAGACTGCTGGTCCTCCTACAGGGTTGCCCTTCTCCTCAGCTTCCTTTTTTTTTTTTTCCTGATCACTATCTAATACTTCATGAGAGTTTATTTTTAATTCTTTTTTTTTTTTGAAAATTTTTATTAGATGTCTCCTCAGCTTCTTTAAGACTTCCCTAATTAATCAACAGGGGTCAGCTGCTTCTGTCCATTGGTTGAGTGCAAATATCTGTCTTTGACTCTTTCAGTTGTTTTTTGGGTCTTTCGAAGGTCAGTCCAGAAAATAGGAGGTTGGAGGGATCCTCCAGAATTTACCAGAGACCTGGGAGGTAAATGACTCTCAGGAATTAAATGGAGGGACCTTAGAAGAAATGTCTAACAGTAAGGAGAGGGAGCGTATAGAGCCCACTTCCAGCAAGAAGACAGGTCATCAAATGAGGGATGTGGTTGCCATGCCACAGTCACATCTCTGATTCATAATTGTTCCTGTCTGAAAAAATTACAGGGATGGAAATGCAGAGGAACCTGAGGAAAAGAAGGTCTAGCAACAGGCCCAAAATGGCATCCAGTTGAAGGGGAGGTCCCAAGGCCTGAAATTTATTACTGAGGCTATGGAGTACTCACAAAAAGGGACCTGTCATTTGTTTTCTTGATGGTAGGCATTATGACTGAGTGATAGAATCTCAATGTAGTTTTAACTGCTAAGTGTATTGAACACATTTTCCATATATTAACTGGTGTTTGTACTTCTCTTTCAAGAAACTATCTATTCAACTCATTTGTCTATTTATTTATTTATTGGATGATTTGTTTTTATTAGTGCTTGATTTCTCTTCTAGTAAATTTTAAGTAAACTTTTAATTTCAAATAATTCAAATGTATATAATAGTGCTGAGAGTGTTCCTATGACCTTAACAGTCTGTTTATTCTGATCCTAACATCTCTTATTGCCATGTTGTATTTATGAAGTACAGGAAATTACTATATTTTTGCTACAAATAAACTTCTAAACTTAATGCCTCCAGCTGACCATCAATACTTTTTTTTTAATATCCCAGAACCTAACACTGCATTAATTTGACAGTTGTGAGAGTTTTTCAGGCTTTTTAAATTTTTCATAACTTTGCCAGTTTTGAAGAATAATTATCAGGCATTTGTATAATGTCCTTTAAATTGGGTAAGTCTCATGTAATTTCTCATGATTAGAAGAAGGTTATAGGATTTTGGAAGAAATGTAGCAGAGGTGAAGTGCCCTTCTCATTACATCTTTTTAGAGACATGGCTGCCTGTTATCACAATGACACATTATTAGTAAATTTAACCTTGGTCACTTGGTTAAGTGGTGTTATTCAGACTTTCTTCATTATAAAATTATATTGTATATTTTTAAATTGAGTTACTAAGTCCAGAAAACCCTCAACAGCTATTTTCTCTTTCTTTGCAATTCTCGTTGATGTTTTGTATGAAGTAAATTTTTTTTATAATATAAAATATAAAGATATTTTATATTAAAGAAATTGATATTTCTATTTCTGGTCATACTGTGCTGGACCAATATAAAGTATTTAAAATTTTTAGTTAGTCACTGAAACAGATGTATTCT
This sequence comes from Montemys delectorum, assembly GCA_019843815.1. Taxonomy (NCBI): domain Eukaryota; kingdom Metazoa; phylum Chordata; class Mammalia; order Rodentia; family Muridae; genus Montemys; species Montemys delectorum. The sequence goes on along the minus strand of JADRCD010044627.1, from coordinate 7,411 downwards.
TACCAAATGAAAATATAATGTCATCCAAGTTTTCCATGAATGGAAGTTGGAGTTTTGAGGCATTTTCCTTATTTTATCACCTAGTTCACTAATTATTTCAAAGGGAAATTTGTTTAGTGAAATGTGGTTTTATTGGTCAAAGGATATATTATGGTTTTCTGTTTTTCAATCATGAAGCCTTCAGTTTTTATTAATTAAATTATTTATTTACTTTACATCCCAATCACAACTTCCCTTCCCTCCTTTCCTCCATGTCCCTTCTTCTCATCTCCCTCTCCTCCTCAGGGGAGGCCTCCTACAGGTATCAACCCCCTTGACATATCAAATTACAGTAAGACTAAGCACATCTTTTACTGAAGCTAGTTGAGGCAGCTAACTTAGGGAAAAGGGATCCAAAGGCAGGCAATATAGTCAGAGACAACCTCTGTTCCTGGTTTAGGATTCTTACTTGAAGACCCAGCTGCACCACAGTTACATGTGTGCAAAGGACCTAGGTCCATCCATGTATGCTCTTTGGTTGGCAGTTCAGTCCCTATGAACTCCCAAGGGCCCATGTTAGTTGATTCTGTACTTTTTCTTGTGATGCCTTTGACCATTCTGGCTCCTACAATCCTTCCTCCCCTTCTTCCTCAGGATTTCCCAAGTACTGCCTAATGTTTGACTATGGGTCTATGCATCAGTTTCCATGAGATGCTGGGTGAAGCCTCTCTGATAACATTTATGCTGGATTCTTCTCTGCTGGTATAGCAGAATATCAATAATTGTGTCTGTAATGTTATAGAATTCTAAAAATGTAAGACAAATCAGAAGTTATCATAATTTTATTTGTCACAGAATCAATGAAGCTGATGTCAGTATGTCTTTCTGGACTTGACTAAGTCCAGAGTGATTCAGAAAAATCACTGAGAGTATAAACAATGAACTTTGTCTTGGACAAGACTCTTACTTCTGTAGTATGAAGAACTTTGCTTCTCTTTTACTGTTGTGATATGGAAGAATGAAAGAAGCTCCAAAGGTGAAATAAATGTTGACAAAATCTTTATGAAGATGCCATTGAAAAATCAAAGTATAGAATAGAATTGAGAAGAATTTCCCTTTTAGGGTCATTTGTTAATTATTATGGCTAGACTTATTGGTTAGAAAAACACAGTATATCACATTCTTTGCTGCAGATATCTTTTAAAATAAGTATATATGTTGTACTGGAAATATTATATATATATATATATATATATATATATATGCCAATTGTTTGTTAAATGATTATTTTGGATCACCTGGCTAAGGGGTTCTTGCAGGGCAGGGGGAGATAAAGAAAGAGGAGATTAACTTTCTGGTAATGTGTAACTATACCTTGTCACAAAATTAAGAGAAAGGTAAATGTTTAAGATAATTTTCAGCATTCAGCTTAGTTTATTTCCTGTAACCTTTCAAATACTATTAAGTGAATGAAATATTATAGACAGTATATTGGACCAATTTTCACAAAACTCTTCTGTATAATAAATAGTTAATGCTGGCTCCCTAAAATATTCTAACAGTGTAAATGTCTTTGAAATCATCTTGACAGTATTTCATTTAATAACTCTGTGTTTATCTGAGGCAAACTTTACATTTGAAAATTTTTATTAGTTCTTTGAAAGTTTTGTGCAGCATATTTTAATCATATTCACCCTGCTTCTAACTACTCTCTGATGCAACCCACTTCTCTACCCACGCAACTTTCTCTTTAAAAAAAAAAAAAAAAAAAAAAAAAAAAAAAAAAAAAAAAAAAAAAAACAAAGATTTTAATTTTTCCTGACTATATATTCTTGCATGTGTGGTCTTCCACTGAAGTGTGGCTAATACACCAAAGACAACTCAAAAACAAAACTAACTTCCCCTCTCCCAGTGGCTATCAATTACCAATAGCTCCTCAGTTAGTGCTGGAACTTCATTCTCATCTCTGTTCTCCATGCTAGGATTTTTTTTTCTGACTTAAGTTTGCAGCGGTCTTATGCATGCTGTCTAAACCATTGTGAATTCATATATGCACCTTCCCAACTATGTCAAGGAAAATAATAGTGCTTCCTTGTAGTGATCCACTGCCTCTGACTCTTGCACTCTTACTGTCTCTGAGCACTCTTCCATGAATCTGATGGCCTCAGAGGGAGTGTGATATAGATGTCAAATTTAAGGCTGAGAATTACCCATCCTCTTATTCTCTAGATATTGACTGTTATGGATCTATTTTTAATTGTCATCAACTTAAAATGTGATTTTTTTATGATGAGAGTTGGAAGATGAAATAATATTAGGGTATAATTATAAGTCATCAGGAGTTTGTTTAATATGTCCATTTAGCTGAGTGTGTTCTTCCATAAGCTTATGATCTATCTGATTGCAGATTCTTAGCCATACAATGGTGCCAAGTATAGATTTCATTTTGTGGAGTATGACTTAAATCCAATTCAAAAGTGATTTGTTATTTCTATGAAGTTTATGCCACTATTGGACCAGTAGAGATATCTTGTCAGGCCAGTCACTATTGTAGCTCACATATTTCACTTGACAGTAAGACCCTACTGCTGAACTAATCACATTCTTGAGTCATAAAACATGGAAAACACATGAAAGAATCTATAGACAGGAAAATTGGACTCTGGGGTTTTTTTAAAAGGGAGTAAGACTGATGATTATTTTTGTCCTCTAGTAGTGAGCATAGTACCTCACAACACTATGAAAACTAGCTATATCAGTAACAGCATGGCTTTTCTATGTTCTATAACTCAAGAATGTTATGACTTTACTAATAGTTTCTTTCTGTCAAGTTTTAGAAGGTGAGCAGTAACAGTGGCAATACCCTGTAATGTGTAGATGGTCTATGGAGCATCACTAGCCAACAACTCCAAAAGTTATAGCCTATTATTAGCATTATTGGTTAAGGGCATTATCATCCAGTTAAAGTATAAATCCATTTCATCACATTTTTTATGTGATAAAGCTTGATCCATTTGCAATTGACTTTTGTGCAGAGTCTAGTTTCATCTTTTACACATGGCCAGAGAGTTTTACCTGCACCATTTGCTGAAGTTGCTATCATTTCTCCAGTGTACATTTTTGGCCATTTCATCAAAATTAGGTGGCTTTAGGAATGAAATTCTTACTAGAATTAATTATTCCAGTAGTTATAACAATTTACAGTTTACAAATGCACTTTTTAGAAGTAGTCTCCTTGGAATTTTATGTACTTAGTCATTGCTCTATTCAGCAGACATGTGAAGCAAGGCTTATAAGAACCAATGCTTTCCTGGACAAATTACTGTAATTGTTCTATTACGAATCCTGCGTCTTAACATGCCAGGGCAAGTTGGTTCCCATGGAGGACTTCCACTTCTCTTAAGGCAAGGGGAAGGAGGGACTCATGGGAGAGGAATATGTGAGTGTGGGAAAGAGGGAAGGAAGTGGGCTGTGATTGGGATATAAAGTGCATAAAGAGAGAAAGAAAGAAAGAAAGAAAGAAAGAAAGAAAGAAAGAAAGAAAG
>JADRCD010044610.1:3118-14339 GCA_019843815.1 Montemys delectorum | reverse complement strand
CTACTCAACCCAGGAATCTATATTGATGGCTCAAAGAGGTAATTTGGTACATTACTCTTATACGACAAGTAAGTATTTGCTTCAAACTCCTCTCCATTAGACAAGTACCTGAATAATTGGTTAAAGTTGTAGACAATACATTATACAACAAAGAGAAAGCAAAGCTATCCCAGCCATCACCTGGCACCCAACTGAATGCTCTTCTGCTAATTTAAATCAAAACAAGATTAGTTTTAATATACCTTTAAAAGGTACTCAATTGTTTTATTAAATTAATACTCTCAATTTCTTTTTAACTCACCAAAGTCACATAGTTTCAGGACATCATTGTGGCTGATTAAGAGATTTTCAGGCTTTATATCTAGAATACCAAAATTAAAAAACAGTAAGTAAAATATTCTGTGGTCCCCTGATTGACACTTGTAGCACTGCAATGACTTCTGGGTAAACTCATTGGAGTAGGCTGCCTAGAAAAATGTGCAGTGTACAGAAGAGCAAGGCATGCTATGCTGCTACATAAAACTTTCAATTAACTACTTACCAAGAAGAGCCCCCCAAACCCCCAAATCTCATTCTCTCCCTTCCTCTGCTAAGGCTAGAACCTACAACACATAGAGGACACTCTGTAAGGAATTTTTAAATGATTAAATTAGAAGATGGCCTCATTGGACATCAAAGGGAGGAGATGACCTTGGTCCTGTGAAGGCTCGATGCCCCAGTGTAGGGGAATGCCAGGACAGGGAAGTGGGAGTGGGTGGGTGAGTGAGTAGGTGGAGGAGTAAGGGAATAGGGGGTTTTCTGAGGGGAAACTAGGAAAGGGGAATAACATTCGAAATGTAAATAAAGAAAATATCTAATAAAAAAGATTTAGATCAATATATTTCAAGAAATTACTTTTGCTACATAAAACATTGATAATACAAAATTTTAGAGGCTAAATGTCAAATTTTTATATCCACATTCAATCTTTAAAAATATACACACCAATAGTTAAATGGATATATATATATATATATATATATATATATACATACACATACACTTTATTTTTTAACAAGAAAGTAAAAGTTGCTCTGTATAATTCCTATATTCACATACCTACTTAGCTTTTCCATGTGGTTCACAACTAAAACAACAGTTAATGCTGAAGTTATGCTAATGAGTCAAGTTAAGATTCCCATTATTTGCCAATAGATTATGTAAAGATGTGATAGGAATTGAGGAGCAGAAATTTGCAAAAAACTGAAGTTGAGCTATTCCATTGAGAAGTACCTTCTAATTTGTTGAGATAGGGTCTCCTGTACATGAGACTGCCTTCAACTCTTTTGTAGTCAAAGATGACCCTGAATTCCAAATCCTCTTGTCTCTAGCTCCCAAATGCTGAGAGAACAACTACAACTTTATTTTCAGAGTTCTGTATTTACTCTATATTATATGTCGGAGGGGGAAGTGAGAAGAGTACACTGGAATCTACAGATCTCCCAATCACAGAATTATGTTTTCTAATCAGGTAGATTGAACCAAAGATCTTCTACATGCTAGTCAAGGACTCTACAATTTGCAGCCCCAGCCTAGAATCCTATTTTCCTACCATTAATCAGCTATACATTTAATCAAAACACAGTCTCATAATGGAAATACACCTAACTTGCCTCCTCATTAACATGCTAAAGTGTAACATGGACTATTTTTAGAGCTATCATCTAAGCCACTACATAGCTAGTTAACCTGGGGATTTATTTATGACATCCACAATCTTGATAACATGGTAACTATGAAAGTCAAATAGTAGAAGTTCAAAATCTTCATAATACCTTCCAGTTATTCTTAAAAGTAAGACTAGTTTAAAGGTAATTATCCTTGCACATTTGTACAGATAAATTTAGTATAATAATAATAGTAATAATAATAACAATCACTAGCATTAGTATCATAGTACAAAGATAATTTAGACAAGAGGTAGATATGTCAATATTTTCTGATAAAAATTTTAGCTTTATTATTGTATCAAGTTGTGTCCCATTGCTGTAAAACTTTACAGTGTAAGATTATTAGAAAACAAATATCAGAGTCAAAATACACAGAGCAAATAATTTCCCTTATTGCTGAAACACCTGACTTTGTGATACTCAAGAAAAAGTAATATAGTTTAGAGAAGTATAGTTATGGCCCATATAAGGCTGATTATCCCTTCAACCTACAGGAAAGGGTAAATTTTCACCAAAAGGGAGCAAAAAATTGGGAGGTGAAGCTATATACTGGAGTTTAAGACCATTATAAAGCCTGGTTTTGAGATGGTTCACATTTTCATGTCTGTCCATAAGATCCAAAGGCTATGGAAATTATCCTTTTGCCACTCAATTCCAACCAGAATAAGCTTCAAAATTTGCACCTGCTAACTCATTAGTTATTGCTACAGGTCATACAAATAGAGATATCGGCACAATAGCCAAATAAACTCATATGCTGCCCTTTGTTGGTTACAGAAGACATGAAGAGCACAGGGCTTTTTAAAGATCTTTTTACTTTCAAAATATGCTTAACTTACATAAAAATATTCTTGAAAGAGTAAATCTTAATTTTAGCCAATTGACTTAGTTTTTGCCATTTCAAAATCTATACTCACCTCTGTGTACAATGTCATTCTTGTGGCACCAGTGGATAGCTTTGATCAGTTGGTAGATATAGCTTTTAACTTTTTCAGGTGGAACTCCATTTGGCATTTCTTCCAGCAATTCAAGCATATTCTAAAAGGAAACACAAAGCCATTCATCTTCAAAATTAGCCAAGCCCATCAATTATGTACTACTAATCTTTAGCACCTTAGATAAGGATTCATCCAATATACAACATGCATTTTTTTCATGTTTTGAATTTACTCTATAACTTAGCTTATGGTAAATCAAGATAGTGCATTAAATAAAAGTTTTACTTTATGAGAAATTACATTTTTATTCCTCCTTACTGCTGCCTCTAATACTGAGCAGGTGGAGAGGGAGGGGGCAAGGAAAGGAAAAAGAGAGGAGGGAAGAAGGGAGATTTCTTTATGGTTAACTTTTACATTTGGTATAAAAATTAAAACAGGCTAGAAAATATTGATGGCCAGTGAGAGAGCTCAGTGGGTAAGGACACTTGCTGCCTAATGATGTATACCTCATAGGAGTTTGATCCTGAAACTCATGTAAAGGTAGAAGGTGGTAACTAACTCAACAAATTTCTTCTTTGACTGCCACATGTGCACTATAGCAACACACACACACACACACACACACACACACACACACACACTAAATAAAATATTAAGGAAAATATTGTTAAAGAAACACACAAACCCTAAACAATTCAAAACTGTCCATCTGGAGTCAGAAGACTATTTTTGCAAAAGGTTCATGCAAAATTTTCTGATAAGTCAGGTACCATGATGCACGTCTGTTGTTTCAGCACTTAGAAGACATTACATAATGAGACCCAGCCTACAAAATCAACAGAAATGCTAAGTTAAAAGGCTGAAGAGCCTTTTCTACCTCTATCTACAGGCAAGAGGTATTCACCTCAGTGACAAAGACAGACACTACCTCAGAATAAAAGGCTGGAAAACAATTTTCCAAGTCAATGGTCCCAAGAAAAAAGCTGGAGTAGCCATTCTGATATCGAATAAAGTTGACTTTCAACCTAAAGTGATCAAAAAAGATGAGGAGGGATACTTCATATTCATCAAAGGTATGATCTACCAAAATGAACTCTCAATTCTGAACCTCTATGCTCCAAATGCAAGGGCATCTACATTCATAAAAGAAACTTTACTAAAGCTCAAATCACACATTACAACGCACACAATAGTAGTGGGAGATTTCAACACCCCCCTTTCTGCAATGGACAGATCATGGAAACAGAAACTAAGCAAGGACACAGTGAGACTATCAGAAGTTATGAAACAGATGTGGAACATGTGGAAGCTTAACAACACTCTACTCAATGATAACTTGGTCAAGGAAGAAATAAAGAAAGAAATCAAAGACTTTCTAGAGTTTAATGAAAATGAAGCCACAACATACACAAACTTATGAGACACAGTGAAAGCAATCTTAAGAGAAAAACTCATAGCTCTGAATGACTCTAAAAAGAAACTGGAGAGAGCATACATTAGCAATTTGACAGCACAACTGAAAGCTCTAGAACAAAAGAAGCAAATTCATCCAAGAGGAGTAGACAGCAGGAAATAATCAAACTCAGGGCTGAAATCAACCAAATGGAAACAAAAATAACTATACAAAGAATCAACCAAGCTAGGAACTGGTTCTTTGAGAAAATCAACAAAATAGATAAACCCTTAGCCAGACTAACTAGAAGGCACAGAGACAGTATGCTGATTAACAAAATCAGAAATGAAAAGATGCTGGCGAGGTTGTGGATAAAGAGGAACATTCCTTCATTGCTGGTGGGATTGCAAACTGGTACAACCACTCTGGAAATCAGTGTGGGGGTTCCTCTGGAAATTGGACATAGTTCTACTGGAGGACCCAGCTATACCACTCCTGGGCATATACCCAGAAGATGCTCCAACATGTAATAAGGACACATGCTCCACCATGTTCATAGCAGCCTTATTTATAATAGCCAGAAACTGGACACAACCCAGATGTCCCTCAACAGAGGAATGGATACAGAAAATGTGGAACATCTATACAATGGAGTACTACTCAGCTATTAAAAACAATGAATTTATCAAATTCTTATGGAAATGGATGGACCTGGAGAATATCATCCTGAGTGAGGTAACCCAATCACAAAAGAACACATGTGGCATGCACTCACTGATAAGTGGATATTAGCCCAGAAGCTCAGAGTATCCAAAATACAATCCACAAGCCACAAGAAACTTAACAAGAAGGAAGACCAAAGTGTGGATACTTCATTCCTTTTTAGAAGGGGGAACAAAATACTCACAGAAGGAGTTGCAGAGACTAACTATGGAGCAGAGACTGAAGGAAGGACAATCCAAAGACTGTTCCACCTGAGAATCCTTCCCATATTCAATCACCAAATCCAGACACTATTGTGGATGCCAGCAAGTGCTAAATGACAGGAGCCTGATATAGCTGTCTCCTGAGAGGCTCTGACAGTATCCGACTAATACAGAAGTAGAGACTCACAGCCATCCATTGGACTGAGCACAGGGTCCCCAATAAAGGAGCTAGAGAATGGACCCAAGGAACTGAAGGGTTTGCAGCCCCTTAAGACGAACAATATGAACTAACTAGTACTCTCAGAGTTCCAAGGGTCTAAACCACCAGTCAAAGAGTACACATGGTGGGACTAATGGCTCCAGCAGCATATGTATAGCACAGGGTGGCCAAGTCGGTCATCAATGGGAGGAGAGGCCTTTGGCCCTGTGAAGGTTCTATGCCCCAGTGTAGAGGAATCCCAGAGCCAGGAAGCGGGAGAGGGTGGGTTGGTGAGCAGAGGGGAGGGAACAGGTTTTTTTTTTTTTTCCGGAGGGGAAACTGGGAAAGGAGATATCATTTGAAAAGAAAATATCTTTAGAGAAAAAAAAAGAGGCTTAAGAGTTGGTTCCGCAGTTACTGGCTGTTCTTCCAGAGGTTCTGAGTTCAATACCCAACACCTACATGTGGCTCACAATCATCTACAATGGGATCCAATTCCGACTTCTGGTGTGCATGAAGATAGATCACTCATATACATAAAAATAAATATATATTTAAAAGAAATGCTAGGCTAGTCCCTTACTCAGTCTCCATTGCGTTATTACCATGTTAACCAAAGATTTTCCATCTTTTTTGCAAAGCCCAATCAATAAGGCTCACAGAATAACCTTAGCTTGTTTTCTGAAGGTGCCCACATAGAGAAAGTATAACCTGGGGATAGAGCCTCAGATGCTGCTCATTGCCACCTTAAGCTCAATGCTCAGCTGTTTGCCTTTTTCACTACTGGTACTTACACCAATGGTGCACAGCAACAATGGCCAAATTGCTGGAACATTAACATGAATCAAGGTAATGGCATCTTTAAACCTACTGACCCTTGGCATTCCATTAAAAACAGAGAGAGAGAGAGATCAAAACAGCAGTTAAAGATGCATTTGATGAAGCAGCAGAAAGTATTATGTTTATGTAATTTTGTTGTACATGTTGTAATAGTTAAATTTTAATTGTCCAGTTGACATAATGGGAAACGAGTCTCAGTGAAGGATTGCTTACATGTGGTTGGCCTGTGAGCAGGTCTGTGGGGGATTGTCATGATTGCCTTCATTGGTGTGGAGGAAAGACCTAGCTTGAAAGTGTGTGGCACTATTCCTGGGTTTGAGGCTCTGAACAGTACAAAAAGCACAGAGAGCTAGCTGAGCACTTACTATACTTGTGTTCATTTCTCCCTGCTCCTGATTGCGAATATGATAAGACTAATTGCTTCAAGCTCTTTTCACTTGACTTCCCTTCAATGACAGAGTATAACCTAGACTTGCAAGCTAAAATGAACCCCTTTGTCCTCTAAGTTGCTTTTTGTCAGGATATGTTGTCACAGCAACATGAATGACACTAGGACACATGTTTTTTGTTTCTTTTGTTTTTTTTAAGAAATCTACATGTCAACTGAAGAACCTACAGAGTCTTTCTCCTGCACACATGCGATCTGAACCATGGCTGCTGTCCTCACTGGGTGCAGAGATGCAGGTTGTCCTAGCCACTTCTTGTGCTGTTCCATTTTCTTTGTTAAAGAACTGAGGGGAAACCATTTATGTTAACATTAGTGGGTTTGCTGTTATTGTGTTAGTTTTGCATTGCTAGGGAAGCATTCTACCATTGAGCTACAACTCTAGCTCCAAACAAATATTTTCTTATGCTGCTCCACTTTGTCTAATAAGAGAAACACTACTAGATAAAACCCCCATAGATGTTGTGAAGGCTCCCAACAATCAATATAATTAAGTATCATTATCAACCACTGAAATAAGGTTTCTTTAAAAAGAGAGTTGCTGTGAACATGTAAATTGTGTTTAATAGTTTGGAAATACACAACAAAAGAGAGCCATAAAATGCATGTCAATGGTGAGAGGCATGCATAAAGCACTGGTAAGGAACAGGTGCTGGCACTGATAAGCATAAATACTGACAAGTTTTGCACAGAGACTGCTCTCTAGGTTTTGAAGCCTTGGCTTCCATTTAAAGATACTTTTATGGGCATGTTGTATGCAACGGAGACCAATAAGAGCATTAATCAGAAGATCAATATGCAAAACACCTCAACCAAATCTCTATAGAGAATTCGATGTATATTTATGGCTTCAGTTAAAATAAAATGTTGGAAGAATGTTTTCAGCTTTTAAAAAAAACTGCTATGCTAATTACGCTTTTTCAATTAGAAGATATGTAGGAGATGCCAAGAACAAGGAGGCATAGAAGGGCTGAATAGTACAGAAAAGATGATGCTCTCTCAGTTCATGTTCTACTCAAGGTTCCTAAGTGGCAGAGATACTATTACCCTGCACAGCTGCTTTTCCTTACTCTATAGGGAATACAGTTTTCAACCACAGATTTAAATACTCAGAATGATGGGTACATTTCCTCTCTGCCTTGCAGCCATGTGTGACCATGTCACTATATACTAGTTAACTGGATGTGACAGCTGGATGTGCTAGCTCCTATTGTCTATGTTTGTGAGGAAGAAAGGCATTGCAATTGTGGGTCTCAGTTAACATCTCCTTATCTTGTTTGAGTATTTTTCTCCTTATACTCCTGGGACTCACTGTAGATTGCCAGGCACTGCCACTGGTAGACATGTGTAATGGCTAACTTCCATTCAAGAATCGCAGGGGCAGAGAAAGCAGCCCAGGCCTCAGTGTCAGAAGACTATAATACTGGCTGCAGCACAGTCATTTGTGAGCAGAGAGAACTCAGGCATGTCAAATTGCTTCTCCCAGAAAACACAGATATATAGAGGAGATATCTCTAGTTGATATACTAAAGTGTTATTTATCACAAACCACCACCATGAACACAACAGAAATAAAAAAGATAAAGTGAAATACTAGATGTAACAAATTTCATTGCCAGTGAAAGCTGAAAACTGCAAATAAACATAATCTTGATTTCTTTCTGTAACCCTAGTACACCAATATTTTTCTTAAACCAACCATTTTTTTTAAAGTTTTATTTTGATAGGAAAATACCAAAACAAACATAGAAAAACAGATTTTGGAGAAGTAGCATATAGTAACTGACTTAAAATGACAGAGTCTTTACTGGGTATATTCTCCACACTTAAGGGTAGGCCCCAATGAACTCAATCGTATTTTTGTAGACTTTTTACTCTATATTGCTTTCTTTAGCCATTTTTTGTCTTACTGGTCTTTTGATTGTAAATTATGGTTTCCTATTTTATGTTTTTATGGGTCTTGTATGTGTGTGTATGTACACATTCCTTCTTTTTAAAATTCTGTTCTTGTTGGTGTTTGCATGTTTGTTTTTTAAAGAGAGGGAGAGAGGGCATGGAGTTGGGTGGACGGGGAGGTGAGGAGGAGCTGGGAGGAGTTGGAAGAGGAAAACCTCATGATCAGAACATTTTATATAAAATTATTTTTATTAAAGATATATTAGAAATAAAATAAGAGTCTTGCATATTTTAAATTGTGTTAGTAAGCATTATTTTGTGTTCTTTATTTAAAACATACTGTGTAAATGGTGAATGACGTCAAAGTCACATGACCAGTCAGTCTTCTTAAAACCCCTGCTTTCTTGTCCCGTATGTCATAATAAACGCCAGGGGACTGACCCACAGCAAACAGAAGCCTCTCCAGTTTAATCTGTGTTGCCCATGTGCACATCAGAAGCCCCCTATTCACACAGCAACAAAACTTTCAACAGGCTCCTCTGGTTCCAGTTTCTCCTAATATAAGCAGCTAAAATCAGCTGCTCAAAGTCAGTTGTTCTTTAAGGAGTTCTGAAGCAGTTAACCTTTGGCCCTTAGGTCACAACATTAAAATGTTCATTAATGAGTTATCCTTTTAAAAGTGCTTTCTAGTAATCTTAACAGAAGCTTCAGGCCTTACCTTATAATTCCCTCAAGAAAGCTAGAGCACTGCCAGTTCTTGACTTCTGCTTTCTTCATTCAGTATCCTAGGTCTGATTTATCATACTGTCTACTCACCTGTGTCTCCCACAGAGATTTTGTTCATCTTTAATTGAAATAAATCTAATCTGAAAACCACTTGTACATGGATTCTAAGACTTCAGAAGCCATACCACTGTGCTGTTTAAACAAGATCATCTGAATGAACGGAACTTGTACAAAATCCCTAAATCTATTTCAGGACATCTAATGACTACAGAAGATAATTTCATATTTAATACCCTCAGATTATGAGTACATTGATAATGACATACGAAGTAATACTACATTCTTCAATTGTGTCAGAAACAACAAACAAATAAGGTGAGGCTGCACACTGGCTATTCATGACTTACTTTCTCAACATATTCAAACACCAGGTATAATTTCCCTCTCCGACGAAAAGCTTCCTTCAGCTCCACAATGTTTTCCTGTTTGAGAGTGCGAAGCATTTTAAGCTCTCGTAAAGTAGTTTCCTTGACTTCTTCATTTTCTAGAATACAGGCAGAGGTAAAGAGAGAAAATAAATGAAAGCTTTCAAAAGAACCGTTCAAAGAATTTTAAGACCACTGACAACATCTACTTGAGATGTCCACAGATAGAATATTAACACATTTTCATGGTGAGAGAAAGAAAACAAACAGACAAAAAAATTAAATAAAAGGCTTAGTCAGATCTGGTAGTACAGACCTATAATAATCCCAGCACTCAGGAGGTTGAGACTGGGGGATGGTAAGTTCCAGGCCAGCCTGTGCTATAAGGTACCCAAAGAGCACAAAACAAAACAAATGACAAAGAAAAGGTTTCCTTAAACACATCAAACCCATTTCTTGCTTGCATTTTATTTTATTTTTTGTTGTATCAAACCACAGATTTATAGACATAGCACATGAATTCATCATCACACTGGCTCTAACATTCTTTGTTGGGGAGGAAAATGTTTAAAAGGGTTATGCGAGCCAATCCCATCAATGTGCGGAGGAGGCTTTGTGTCCACTATGTGTAGTTCATGTCCTAAGGTTAGCTTCAAGTTTTGTCTTAAAGAGTATTTCCTTCTTAAGGCTTGCTTGAGAATCACCTCAGTGAGCACTGGTTGGGCATCAGGTATTCGTGACACAGTTCATGGCCAGATCATAGGCAATTCTTAAGAGTGTCTTATTTCTCTGAACAGAAGCTGCTGTGGGGTTCCTGCTGCCTTCCCATGGCATCGCCATCTGTTTATCACAGATGGTATAGCTGTTCTGGGATGGAGATCCTATGCTGTACCAGTATCTGCCCTTCCATACCATCAATTTCACTTGTGATATTCTCCATGGACAGAAGCTACATTAATGGGCAGGCAAGCAAGAAGCTAGGAATTCACTTTAAATGTCTACTTATGATAGCTTAAGAGGTAACTGGGAAATTCTAAGTAGTGTGTTTTTAATATATATGCTCAAGAATACAGGTTCATAATTCTAAAATCCATAATTGGAAAACTAAACCCCTTCTAAGTTTGTGACAAATTCATTCAGAGGGAACATGGAATTGATATGAGACTATTTATGTTCTTTGTTTAACCCACTTAATATGAATATTCATAGTCTAGGCTATAGAAATATGCCTTGATTACAGAGTGCTATGTAGAGTGCCATATTTCCATTCTAAAACTTCAAAATGATGAATTCTAAAGCACATTTAGTCTCAGGCTTTGGTTAGGGGCCCAAATCCAGGCTTGTTGAGATTACGTTGTGGGCACCTCAAATAGAGGCATGTCTTTAAGTCTGAAGAGAAAGAAACTGGAAGTTCTGGGACAAAGACAAGAACACCTTTCTACATACTTTCTACAAAAGGCCCCAAGAGGGGAAAAGCTGACTGGGACTTGTGATGAGGGAAGAGAAAGATTCTAACTGTAGAGTAAGGATTGCTTATTAGCTGATTTTCTGTCCAGCCCCCAGATTTAGTCCCCTTCCAAAATGAGTTTAAAGAAGAGGTTGGCAGAAACAGGGCTTTGTGGAACTGGTGAATCTATGACAACCAGGAAACAGAAAGTCAATACTTCTTTGTGACCCGGTTACATGAATGAGGCACTTTTCTGGCTGAAGAGTGCCTCATTCAT
>JADRCD010044601.1:1600-14912 GCA_019843815.1 Montemys delectorum | reverse complement strand
AAAAAAAAATGAATTCTGAATTGAAAACAGAAAGGAGCAATAACCCAAGAAATTGTGTAGAATTTGAAGTAATTCATCCAATCATAATATTGAATTTCAGAAATATAACAATCATCTTTTTTTGTGTAAATATTATTCTATGATGTTTGAGTGCCTTCAGAGAGCCTTGAATTTTCCTATGGGTAGAATATATGAAATTGTGTGGAAATCATTTCTGACCTAGTTACCTTTCACTGTCAACTTGACACAGTCTAGAGTCAAATGAGAGGGGATCCTAATGTTGGCTAGATAAGATTAGCTTGCAGCCATTTCTCTGGGGAGTTGTTTTGACTGAAGGTTGATGTAGTAGGGTATAGCCTATGTAGGCTCTACTATCCCTAGGCAGGCGGAGCCAAGCTATACAAGAAAGTTATGAGCCAGATAGTGAGCCAGATAGGCAGTGTTCCTCTGTGGTTTTGAATTTGATTTTCTGCTTGAGTTCTTGAGTTGATTTCATCAATGATAGACTAAAACCTGGATGTATAAACCTAAGTTCCTTTTGGTCAGAGTGTTTTGTATAGCAATGGAGATTAAAACAGACTTCCTTCCCTCGCTTGCTTCCTTCTTTCCTCCCTTCTTTATTCCCTTCCATTTTTCTTTCCATCCTTCTTTACCAAATAGGCATGAGGTATTCTCTACTGTTACGCATTCTTCCTTGTGTACACTTAAAAAAATAAACAAATGGAGCTTACCACATCAAAGCAGATTATATTGAATGTTAGAAGGCAGTAAGCACTACGGACAAAAACAGAACAGGGAAAAGAGAGTTAGCACAAAATAATTCAGGGAAAGAATCCCAAAGGCTGAGGAAACATTTTGGCCCAAAGTCTTAAAACAGCATCATTTCCAGCATATTTTTTTATACATGCCTATCACAGTGCATAACTACAAAGTAGCCACCATTCTTTACCTATGGTTAGGTCATAATGTATTTAAAGTGACATGAGCTAGATACATATCTACTTAACACCTGCTGTTTTGGACTCATGCTTTCATAACCTCACCTGGAAGCTACTTAAGAAGCCCCTGCTCTATTTACCACTTCTCAAAACTCCTCACAGTGTCCTTTCAGGGGCTCTGTGACCTTGAATGTTTGATGATGAGCACACAGTTAAGCTTTCAATCAGGTTCTCATGTAAAATCATTGCTGAGGAAAGCTAAGAAGTTTGTGACCTCGATCTTAATTCTTTGCTAATTACCTAGGAAAAAAATTTGCTCTGGTGGGGCTTGCCCAGCCGTTCACCTGGCATCCTAATAGAGTAGTTGGGAAGAAGGATTCGGTCAGCATTTGCGAATTCCCATTAGGTCCTGTCATGGATTCTGAGTGAGTTTTAATTTCTGCAGATGGAGAATAACAAGGGAAGCCAGATGTAGTAACATCTGCTATTAAGACTCTTGTTTAGGGGTGAAAAGGCAATTCCATTGTTAGAATTTTATTTTAGCTCTGTTGGATTGGTTTCAAAAAAAATCTTGTTTCCCCTCTTTATTTAGCACTGGAAAGAGACAGATGAATACACTAAAACTGAGCTATCTCAATTAGGAAAAATAATTCAAAACATCATAGTGAGACTATTTTAGGTACATGGACCTTAAAATCTACTACAAGAAAGAAAAGGAGAGAATTGTGCTAACACATCTAATATTTCAAATCTAAAGAGATAAGAACTTCAAATGAAGATTTCATTCAATATAAATCATTGGTAGGATGACACCAAGAGACATGCCAAAGTGGGTGGGGGAAAGTTGAAGAGGCCTTAACTCTATACAAAGAACTACGCGCAATTAAGGAATGCTAAGAGTTGGAGAAACAGTCTTTTTCTAGGGAAGAGAACACAAATTGGTTGTCCAGTTCAAAACAGCCAGTCCTTAAATTGTATTAGTAACATACAGACTGAACAGGTTATATTTAGAAATATATGTGGACATATATATGTAATAGCAATAAAAAGAGGCCATGAATTTGAGAAAGAGCAAGGGGAGGATATGAGGGTGTTTGGCAGGAGGAAAGGTAAGGGAGGAATGATATATTCATATTATAATTTTCAAAAATAAAAAAATGAAATTAAAAAAAGATAAATGGAAGTGCAGTGATATAATATAAACTATTCAAGGAAACTGATATCAGAAAAAAAATAGAGATTTCTTCCTAAGAATAATTGCCCTATTTAAGATCTTGTTGAAAGCAGTGATATTTAAAGAACTACTTGAAGAATTACCTCTGGAGAGATATTCACTCACTCACGTTCAATGTTCTTTCTAAATTTTTATTTGCAGGACATCTGTCTTCTCAAATGAATACATGTGTGCATACATGCATGTGTGTGTGTGTGTGTGTGTGTGTGTGTGTGTGTGTGTGTTGTGGTGTATATACAAATGTTCAAGTTTTAAGGTGTTCATGTTTTCTTTTTCCCCAAAGTAGAAGTAGCTTGTAAGATACTCAACTTCAAAAACATTCTGATGTGTCATTTTATGATTTAGAGTACCAAACACATTATGTGGTTTTAAGTGCTCAAAATGTTTTCTGTTTGTTGTTTCCTCGGTACAACTATGAGTTATTAAAATGGAATGCATTTACTTTGGAAAATGTTTGATTTTAGGGGGATTTATTGTTTTACTTTAGAAGTATATTATTATGATTCTGATTGACAGCTACTCTTGAAAATGGAGATTCAGGGGCTGGCGAGATGGCTCAGTGGGTAAGAGCACTGACTGCTGTTCTGAAGGTCCTGAGTTTGGTTCCCAGCAACCACATGGTGGCTCACAACCACCCATAATGAGATTGGACACCCTCTTCTGGTGTGTCTGAAGACAACTACAGCATACTATGCCAGAGGTGGGGCCAGAGCGAGCCATCTGTACAACTACAATGTACTCATACACACAAAATAAATAAATAAATCTTTAAAAAAAAAAAAGCACTGAGTGCTCTTCCAGAGGTCCTGAGTTCAAATCCCAGCAACCATATGGCAGCTCACAACCATCTGTAACAAGATCTGACGCCCTCTTCTAGTGTGTCTGAAGACAGCTACAGTGTACTTACATATAATAAATAAATAAATCTTAAAAAAAAAGAAAATGGAAATTCAGAGAATTAATTTTGTCATGGACACCTCACCTCTTTTGAGTACTTTCTCTAGATACACGACCATCCAAGCCTCAGGTTTTCATATAAGAGTACATGAAATGTTAGTTACAGAACTCCCAGGATTTCTAATATTAATTGAGATAGTGTATACCAAGTTCTTAGCACATTAAATAGCTCTGTAGATGTTAGCCCTTGACAGTACTAAAGTGGTGTTCATGCTAATACATGTATGTATACTAACATATGCATATACATACTTCCTGAGTAGAAGCAAAAGATACAAATTCAGAATAAGATGAAGCAGTTTCCAGTGACTTTTGTAATGAGGTCTCAATTAACTGGTTGACTGTGACTGAGATTGTATGCAGTTCAGTTCCTAAGAAATTCCTGTGTGCTGACTTCTTGGGCTGATGTGGCAGGTGGTAGGCCATTTATTACTAGTTCTATTTTAGTGGAAAATTCAGCCTTGTGTGTCATTTAGAGTTTGTGACACATGTACCCTCCCAAGGCTTAATGAGTTGTCTGCAGATGGGCTGTTATTTATTACAGTCATGTAGAATAAAATTGATTGTCTTCTAAAATTAATTTTTCATTTGCCTCCAGCCTTGCTTTAATAGAGGACACACAGTTGCCTGTTTGCAGAAATACTGTTTAATCACATTAATATCTCAGCCCCCCAGGCTGAAGAAGATAATTGTACAAACGAACAGCAAAATCTGTATCTTTAACTTCTTTTTATGATTAAATTATGCAAATGACTTATCTCCTGCCCTTCCAAGCACTAATCATCTAATTAGGAATGATGTGTTAAAGGGACGGTTTTGAATCAGGAGAGGGACAAATGCAGGAAACAGAATGGGAGCTGACAGTGAAACCACTGACTATACAGGAATATGTAGTGGAGGAAATCTGTGTAGTTCACATGAAAAGAAACAGGAAGATAATGCATACCTTCTATCTACCTGACATGTTTTCTCTGTTGGCAGAAAAAAATAATGCTCAAGTTTTGGTGCACCATTCTGTGAGATTAACTTTAAATTATCAGTAAGGGTTTACCATCATACCCAGTAAAAAGCAACCTTGTGCTTTGAATCCTTGTAAGATAATCTATATCAAAGGAGTTAAAAACACCACCATGATGTAAACTAAGATTCTCAGATTCCTTCTTTCATAAAAGTAATGTTTTCCTCCTGAAAACTTGAGAAAGTCTAGACATACAAGCCTATAATAAACATATTTTTCCCAATTCTCAGTTGCCAGCTTAGTACTAAATTATAAACCATGTTTAAAAATCTTACCATGATTCTGTACTTCTAACTTCAGAAATAATTGTAAAATCTTTTAAGAATCTAGGCATGGTGAAACCTGATTGGACCCTCAGCACTGGAAAGGCCTAGAAAGGAGGACTGCAGTGCATTTGGGGGCAATCTGGGCAATATAGAATGTTATAGGCCAGCCTGACAACATGACAAGACACTGGTGTCAATAAATGAAATCTAAGTGAACCAAATGAAACCAAAGAACTTTCAACAAGAGTGTCATATGGCTTTGTTAACACATCAGTCCATGTAATATAGACATTATTATTAAATAACAATAATAAGTGAGTATAAAATATCAATAGAAAGCATTATTATTTCTTAGAACCTTTATCATAATTTATGAATGAACACGGCTATTATAATAATAAAAACAAATAATGAAAGCCATTGAATTAAGTTTATTATGGATATAATATGGAATATCCTATTCATCCTTTTAAGCATAGTTTTGTAAGACAGAGACCGTAATGTTTGTATTTCATTGATTGCAATGCTATGCTTTAACTGTTTTTTTTTTTTACAGTCAGCATCAGGATATTTGCTCTACATAATACAAAGATTTGATGACAAATGCTCAAGAAATCTATCCTCAATGTAATACAAACAAAACTATACTTCTGCTCCTATTTTTAGTGTAGGTTATTTTCTTTCATTCATAGTTAAGGTCACTGATCATGCCTTGTCCCAATTTTGTATTGCAACATACCAGATCCTAATGGATTTATGTGTTTATTCATTATCTTTGCTTCTTAAGAGAAAGCATCAAATTATAGTTTCTCTGCTTTTGATGGAAAAATGATTAAGTTCTTTATTCAGACAATTGAAGCCAGTTATTCTAAGTTATTAAAGCTTTTTTGTTGACTCTTTTGAACATTGTTCTGAATCCTGTATTCCTGCAGATTATTTATTTATTTATAAATTTAGAGACCATAAGCCTAATATTATACAAAATTCATAAGTTCCAAGTTAATTTGTCATAAAGTTTGGGTTCTGAGAATTTATTCTATTGCTTTCTCCTTTTCTTTTGGAGAGTTAAACTTTCCAAATAAAAGCATAATATTACTGTATTATATGATTAAGAACATGCTTAAAATAACTGACTAAACCCCTGTTAATACATTTAATTTTAGAGGATTGAATATATTCTCAGAGAAATTGCTGTGGTTTTGTAGTCTAAATAAGTTAAAGATACATTCCTTTGGTATTAAAGGAGTCAATGAAGAATGATTTCAATATTTGCAAATAACAGTATGTGATTTTTAATCCCCAGGTTCTAATAAGTTTTCCACATGACATTTGTACATGGAATGGAACAAATTCCTATTATCTTATTATAGTAAAATTAATGTTTTATTAGTTATATAAATAATTTAAGCATATCTGCTTTACTTGGCTGTGGGAGCTCCCAGATCTCTTAAGATGGAGACACACTATCAAGTGATTTCCACATCTTTTGTGTTCTTAAATAATTTTTATAGAATGCTAGGATTATGAGAAACAGATTTTAAATCACAGTATGGAGCAATTAAGTACTTTATGCCTGTCATCAGGAACACTGAGAAAAACATTGAACCAAAAGTTGCAGTATTTCTTCGTTCAAATGCTAAAATGAGAGTTGTAGAAACCAAGATGATTATCTAGCAGGTGGGATTGAGGCATCCTCTACACAGCAAACCTATATTCTCTGAGAAAAGAAGACAACTCCAAAAAGTTTAGTATTTGTTTTCTCTTCATAACTAGAATTATGATCTTGTTTTCTTCCAATTCTAAGCTGAAATGCTGTGTTTTTAATCACTCAGAATAAAGAAAATATACAAGATCAAAGTTCTGCTATCTTATTTTCTCTCCAAATCTACCAAGTGGATTAGTTAGTGATCTTCAGAAAAACTTCAAATTGCCATACATATATGGCAAATCGATACATGTAAACGCTGGATAAAGGATTTAGGGCCAAAAGGGCTATTTGCTTCTGGTAAGCACTAGCTGTATAGCCAATCCCAGTTTCTTCAAACTGTAGGGAAGCAAAGTCAATACCTATCTTTAGTGTCCCTGTCAGCTCTGTGATTTTCCTTCCCTTTTCTCCATTTATTTATTTAGTGTGGTGATAGAGAATCTTAATGAGACAGGACAGGGTCTAACCTAGGGCCATAATTTCTAGGTAATTAGTTCAAGAGGCAGAGGCAGCAGAAGAACATGGTTTTTAGTTTGCTAAAGGGCCTGATTCTTTCCCTTAATACACGCTTTGCCTTCAGGCATGCACAGTTCTCTAGCATCTTTCCCTTAGTTGATACCAGGTCACTAGTAGTAATTAATTTCTGTCTTCTTGGTAAGGGCCTTTGAAGTTTATTCATATCCCAGCTCCATTAGAGTATTTAGAGTGACATTTATTAACTACAGATTAGTGTATGTGTTCCATGTATTATGATTACTAAATAAATTTTCAATAACCTTCTAACAGTATTTATTATCAAAACATGATGTATTAAGTATATCCATTACTGTACAACTACACACACACATTACTAGTATAATAATGAAATTAAAATCTATAAAGTCATGGTACTAGTTCCTGTGTTTTGATCATCATATATGGCCCAGATACTATGATCATGATTTTTTTTAAGGATTTGTTTATTTATATGCATACACTGTAGCTGTCCTCAGACACACACCAGAAGAGTTCATCAGATCTCATTACAGATGGTTGTGAACCACCATGTGGTTGCTGGGAATTGAACTCAGGACCTCTGGAAGAGCAGTCAGTGCTCTTAACCACTGAGCCATCTCTCCAGCCCCCTATGATCATGATTTTTGTTCATTATTTATTTTGAGTCCTATAACTTCATTAGAAGTTAGTCATTGTCAGTCCATTTTTATAGTGGATAGAATCAATGCTCAAAGCAATTAGTTAAATTTTCAATAATAATAGTTCATCAATGGAGACACGGGAGTTCTTTCACACCAAACTTATAATTCTACTGTATAATTCTGAACTATCCAACACACTATATTAACTAAAAATCTGTAAATTAAAGCATCATAGATTTAGGCTTCAGGTAAGGGTATTTGAATTTTATTTTTATGATTAATTTTATTTATTTTATGTGTATGAGTACACTGTAGCTGTACAGATGGCCGTGAGCCATCATGTGTGTGGCTGCTGGGAATTGAACTCAGGACCTCTGCTGGTCTGCTCGCTCTGGCCCCCAATCTCTCCCGCCCTTTCGCTCCACTGTAGCTGTTTTCAGACGCACCAGAAGAGGGCATCAGATCTCATAACAGGTGGTTGTGAGCCACCATGTAGTTGCTGGGATCCGAACTCAGGACCTTCGGAAGAGCAGTCAGTGCTCTTACCCGCTGAGCCATCTAGCCAGCCCCAGGGTATTTGAATTAAGAACACAAAATTTCAATTAACTCATATTTTTCTTAGTAAGATAGAAAACGTATTTTGAACATTTTATATATGAACATATTTTTAGAGAGATGGTAAATAAATGCTAACAAAAACTATGATTATAAGATGGGACAACAATTTTCACCTTGAATAATAAATATCAGTTTATTTTGACAAGCAAATGTTTCCACTGAAATAATAATAAAATAATAATAATAAAAAGAATATATTTCAGGTGGAAACAAAATTGAAGCTACCATTGTTCTCTTTCTTTTGTATATTGCCTTTTAAATGATAAAATTGTGTTTTGAAAATAGGTAATAACAATCCCTTAAAAAATAATTTAAGCTGTTGAATGTTAACTATGATGTTTATGGAGAGCTATAAAGTGGAAAAAGTCTTACATCTCTGCAGCATAGGATTTAATTATGCAATTTGCCGTGATTCTAAGGACAATGAGATCAGGTTTCATATAATATCACAAGGGAAGAATATTGAGGAAAGTAGTAATCAGAATCAACACAAATTCTGGTTCATACACCAGGCAAAGGTACAAAGGCATAGAATATTTTAGTCATTTAATATTTCTTCTGATGATACATAAAGACTTTTTTCTTTCCCTCATTTATACACACACACACACACACACACACTCACACACACACACACACACACACACACACACGCTACTACCACCACCTCTTCCACTACAACCAATAACAACAATGACAAAAAAGCAGAACTTAGTTTAAGAAGAATTATGACTTATCTAAGATAAACTGTAATGGTGGAAAAGAAGAGGGATTTATTTATTTTAAATTTTACTTTGAGTTTGCTATTCATTGGATACTTTTTTTAAATAACATTTTATTGTCATCTAATCCATTTGGGGACCCTGAATTTGCTTATTAACAGTAGTTAATGAAGTGTTCTACTTATACAGGATGACAATAAAATTTCATGAGCTGAGTGAGATATTTAACTGTATGTTGTAAAACATAGTCAGAAGTCCCAGCTACCTGTATCTTATAATGTATTGAATTAAAAGGGAATTCTTCTGCAATATTTGGTATGATATGCACTACTACTAAAATGCGCAGAAAGGGTTAATATATGACACATTTCTAGATGCTATCATATAATGAAAAAAGTAAAATATTTAGTTGACATAAACACTTTTATGAATAACCAATAATATGTCTTGTTATCTAATTTGGATGGAATATGAGGAACACATTCATAAAGCCTTCCTTTTAATTGGAGACTACAAAAGTATTGGGATGTATCCAAGTTTGAAATTCTCATATGAGAAAGAGGATGTTTTAGGACATATAATATCAAGTCTGGGGATAAGTTTTAGAGCAAAGATAGATCAAGAACAGAAGGTAGAGAACCAGCAGAACCTCATATTTGAGTAATTATCACCTATTACTATCCAACTTTACAGAGAACTACCGTCATATATTACAGGGATAAGTAACTAAGGCATGGTGTCCATGTAATGAAGGGAGCTAGTCTACCTATTAGGTAACCTACCTGACACAAAGTACTCGAACTTGCAAAATTTTATATTGGCTGGTATATTTTATACATTTTATCTGTATAGTTAATAAAAGGAAAGAGCCTCGAGTCCTTTCCCTTTCTATTAATGAAATGGTGACAAGCCCCATCTTATGAGGGTCTTGGGTGCATAATCACAGCTTCAGTGAGTTTATGAGTGTCACAACCATGTCATATCCAGAAGACATCTTTTTGCAGCATACCTTTATATCCTTTGACTCTTGATGGAATAAATAGAATGCTTCCATTCTATTTATTCCATCATTTGGAGTGTTTACTGAACCTTTAGGTACACAGAGACCTATTTAGCCTCAAGGAGTCCACTACCCTTTATTCACAGCACTTTGACCAGTGACGAACTTTTATGTTACCTACTACTCTAGGATGCAGCTTCTCTGATGCTGCTGAAAGTAGTACTACTCTCTTCCATCCTCTCTCTTGGAAGACAGTTTGACCATATGTCAATTTAGTAAAATGAAAGCAGTAAAATGAGGGACCATCAACATCCCAACTATGATTTTTCTTTCTTTTTTTTTATTAGATATTTTCTTTATTTACATGTAAATTTCTCCTTTCCCAGTTTACCCTCCAAAAAACCAACCAACCAAACAAACAACCAACAAACAAAAACAACAAGAACAAACCCCTGTTGCCTCCCCCCTCCCCATGCCTGCCACCCTACCCTCTCCCACTTATTGGCCCTGGCATTCCCCTACACTGGGGCACAAAACCTTCACAAGGCTGAGGTCCTTTCCTCCTATTGATGATCGAATTTGCAATCCTCTACTATACACATGCTGCCAAAACATTCAGTCCCACCATGTATAGTCCTTGGTTGGTGGTTGGGTCCCTGGGAACCAGATTTTCATAATCATGCATGGGTTCTGACTTGTTGAAATAAGTCTCAAATCCAGTCATTGGTTATCCCATAAAATATGTGAATCTATTGCACTAATGAGCACATCTTGCTGTGCTCATAATTATTGTATTCTATTGTTTTTAAATTGTGTGCATGTGTTCATGTGTGTATGTATATGTGTGTGTGCATGTGTGTATATGTGTGTGTGTATGTGTGTATCTGTGTGTGAGTGTAGACACATGTGTACCATGGCACACTTTTTGTGGTCTAGTTCAATGCTGGGAGTTGGTTCTTTCCTTCCACCTTGTAGGATCCAGGGATCAAACCTGGGTGATTAGACCTACAAGCAAGTGTTCTACCTTCTGAGCCATGTTGCTGGGCCTTATATCACCCCATTCTTAACAACAACTCTACTTATAATTAAAGAGCACGTCTTTTATGATGTTTTTGATGGAATATTATGAATTGTAACTGAGATGATCAGATGCAGGATTAAAAACCAATCTTTTGAATACATGTCCTGTTAACTGAGTATTTGCTGTTCAAGGATGTTGTATCCTAATCTCTAGATCTTATTAGTATAATTTTACATGGCAACAAGCAACTTTTTGATATAATTAATGTTAGGACTTTTCTAAGATGAAATAATTAGCATAGGTTACCCTTGTGGATCAAATATAAACCACAAATATCCTTATAAAGATCAGCCTGGAGGATCAATAGTAAAGGAAATAACAAACTTCATTCTTTAAATTCTTACTTTAGCTTTGAACAGCCTTACTTACTAGTTTTTACTTTGTAGATGAGGCAATGTTAGCCCATACTCTACCATCTTGCCATATGTACTGGCTTATGCACTCTCTGTTTTGTGTTCTTAAAGAAAGTTTCAAAATTACTCCAGACAAATTTGCAAAACAAAAATAACAACCACAAGAAGACAAATGCACTGCCTGTTCTTCTATAAGACCCAGGTTTGATTCCTATCACCTTAATGTGGGTTCACATCTGTCTTTGACTCTATTCACAGGATATTTGACAATCTCTTGTGCCCTCTGTGAGTGGCAGGTATGAATGTGGTGGATATACATACATGCAAGCAAAAGTCTTGTTCACATAACATAAATAAAATGAAAAGTACATAAGTATTAAGTATTTGATCTTCACAAAGTAATGACTTACTAATAAATACTAGGTATGAAATAAGTATTCAACTTAAACTTTATTAATTATTAAACATACACATAAGTGGTTTTAATTCTTACTGTTTAATGTGTTCCTTTTAAGCTTGATTAACAGTAGAAAACATCTTCCTGACACATGGCATAGTAAAATTTTGATGTTTTGCAAAGTGTGTATGTGTGTGTGTATGTGTGTGTGTGTGTGTGTGTAGCCTAGCATAAGTCCTATTACATATTGAATATTCACTGAATGGTACCTAACATTAGCAATATTTCCAAAAGATCTAGTCTTGCATGATGGATAATAGAGTACACATTTGGTGCACTGTTATAAACTATGCCTTTGTTAATTATACAATCTTCTAATACAACATTCACTACTAAGACTATTTTTAGTACTAGAGCAGAGATAGGACTCCCAAGAAAAAAAAATGGATTTTCTTTCTACCATGTTCATAGCAGCCTTATTTATAATAGCCAGAAACTGGAAACAAGCCAGATGTCCCTCAACAGAGGAATGGACACAGAAATTGTAGTATATCTACACAATGGAGTACTACTCAGCTATTAAAAACAATGAATTTATGAAATTCTTAGGGAAATTGATGGATCTGGAGAATATCATCCTGAGTGAGGTAACCCAATCACAAAAAAACACATGGTATGCACTCTCTGATAAGTGGATATTAGCCCAGAAGCTCAGAATACACAAAGTACAATCCACAAACCACAAGAAACTCAAGAAGAAGGAAGACCAAAATGTGGACACTTCATTCCTTCTTAAAAGGGGGACCAAAATACCCATAGAAGGAGTTGCAGAGACTAACTATGGAGCAGAGACTGAAGGAAGGACAATCCAGCCTGATATAGCTGTCTCCTGAGAGGCTCTGACAGTATCCGACTAATACACAATTAGAGGCTCACAACCATCCATTGAACTGAGCATATGGTCCCCAACGAAGGAGCTAGATAAAGGACCCAAGGAGCTGAAGGGTTTGCAGTCCCTTAGGAAAAACAACAATATGAACTAACTAGTACCCTCAGAGCTCCCAGGGACTAATCCACCAACTAAAGAGTGCACATGATGGGACTCATGGCTCCAGCTGCATATGTATAGTAGAGGATGGCCAAGTCAACGGGAGGAGAGGCCCTTGGTCCTGTGAAGGTTCTGTGCCCCAGTGTAGGGGAATGCCAGGGCCAGTGAGCAGGAGAGGGTGGGGTAGGGAGCAGGGGGAGGGGGGAGGGAACAGGGATTTGTTCTTGTTCTTTTTGTTGTTGGGTTTTTTTTGTTTTGTTTTGTTTTGTTTTGTTTTGTTTTTTGGAGGAGAAACTGGGAAAGGAGATATTGTATGACATGAAAATAAAGAAAATATCTAATAAGATTAAAATGCATATATTTTAAACAAATAAAATTTAAAAAAATGAATTTTCTTGTTTCCTATCTTTAAGGAAACCTAACAAAATGTGCACATGAGAGAAAACAGAAGCATGTACTTCTAAAAGAATAAAAAAATTAAAGATATACTATAGATTTTTCAGTTCTATAAATGTTTAGAGAGGGAAGTTATCTTGATGCTTTTATGGAACTTGGTATCATATGGAGAATTATGGCTTCCTTTGTCACAGCATATATTCCGTTCATAACAATTTTGATATTCTTTTTCTATGTATTATGGTGGCCTCTGATAAATGTACATTCTAGTAAAAGAATTTTGTTCTATGACGTCTTAAAAATGTGATTGTTTTGTGAAATATTACAATAAAATAAATTCTATTTACCCATTAACTTTGTAAAATTATGGCATGTTCAATAAAAGAAAAAACAGTATTCTTGTTTTAAATTAAAAATTTTAAATGATTGTAACTTAAGTCTGT
>JADRCD010044600.1:1158-13124 GCA_019843815.1 Montemys delectorum | reverse complement strand
TGTGTGTGTGTGTGTGTGTGTGTGTATTTCTGGATCTTTGGTTCAATTGCATTGATCAACCTGTCTGTTTTTGTGCCAATACCATACAGACTTTTTTTATATTACTATTGCCCTGTAGTACTGCTTTAAATCAGAGATGGTGATACCTCCAGAAGTTCTCTTATTGTACAGGACTGTTTTAGCTATCCTGTGTCTTGTATTTCTATATAAAGATGAGTATTATTCTTTCAATGTCTGTAAAGAATTATGTTGAAATTTCAAATGAAATACCATTTCATCTTTTGGTAGGATGGCCAGTTTTACTATGTTAATCCTAACTGATTCATGAGCTTGGGAGATCTTTCCATCTTCTGATATCTTCTTCAATTTATTTCTTTAAAGATTTGAAGTTCTTGTCATACAGGTCTTTCAATTGCTTGGTTAGAGTTTCCACAGTATATGTTATATTATTTGTGGTTATTGTGAAGGATGTTGTTCCCTAATTTCTTTATGAGCCTATTATCATTTGTTTAGAGGACATACATCTACTGGTTTTTTTTTTTTTCAGTAAATTTTGTATCCAGCCACTTTGCTAAAGGTGTTTATCAGCTGTAGGAGTTCCTTGGTAGAAATTGTGTGTAGTATCTTATCATCTGCCAATAGTGATACTTTAACTTCTTCCTTTTCAATTTGTATCCCCTTGATCTCCTTGTCTTATTTCTCTAGGTAAAACTTCAAGTACTATATTGAATAGATATGAAGAGAGTGAACAGCTTTTTCTTGTCCCTAAATTTAGTGGAGTTGTTTTCATTTTCTCTCCATTTCTCTTACTATATATTGCCTTTGTTTTGTGTAGGTATAGTGGCATACACTTTTAATCCTAGCACTTGGGAGATAGAGGCAGGCTTAACTCATTGAGTTTGAGCCCAGCCTCATCTCCAGGACAGCCAGAGCTACATAGTGAGACCCAGTTCCCTCTGCCTCCAAATAAAACTCAGACATTGTTGAGGGCTATTATTCATTCTGCCTAGTATACCCCTTAGCTTTTCTCTCTGTAACTTTTATTTCAACACTGCTTCATCGTCCATCTATCCAACCAATAAAACTGGAAACTTCAAGACACACTCCATTTTTCTTTCTCTCCTGTTTTACTCAGAAAGTTCTCTAGGTTCCATAGCTTTGATGCTGTAAACATTTTATCAAATTACAATCTCTTTACCTTCATTATTATGGCCTTGAATTGGGACCTCTTTTTTCCTACCCTGATTCCCCCCATCAAAAAATGCCATTTGAATTTGCCATCCTGCCTTACTTCCTAGTTGCCTAGTTGGCATATTTCTGATTGTGTTTCCAAACTCTATGCCTTGCTATTTCACAATCACAAAGTTCCCTCATGTTCATCCTATGGTGATTTTGTTTCTGAGTTCCTGTCTGCTGGCAAAGTCTTTCTTCTTTCTCTAGATAGATTTAATAGATTTAATAGATTTAATAGATTTGCTGGTAATATTCAGGATCCTACAGCTACATCAATTCTGAGCACCATACATTCCCTTGCATACTAACTCTGATGGTGCCATTAGAATAAGTGCCTTTCTTCTCTCCCACTGTGATCCCTTTGCTGCATTTATATACATTTATTTGCCCTATAAGTAGTATCACTACATGATATAAAAATTTGGAAATAAAGACATTATTTAATAAAGGAGTTGTCACATCTCTCACCTTTAAAAACCTATTAGCAGTTTATTTGTTTTCTTGTCTTCCAGTTACTGTTACCTCGTGATCAGAATAGAATCTAGAGCACAAGAGATGTGTAATAGTTATATATAGTTGGTTTGGATAGTTTTCTTTTGTCACTTTTGCAATAATATAATACAGTGAACAAGAAAGGGTAACAATTTCAATGGGAATTCTGGCATTGAGTATTCTGACATCATGTCTACTAGAATAGACATCAATTCTCCTAAGCTCTGTCTGGATTCTGTAACTAATTTGTTCTACATGCCATAATGCTAATCACTTGACCATTAAGAACTTCTATGGTTTCATTTTTAGAAATTGTTTATCCTGCCTCATAATGTAACCAAGATTGTGTACAACAGAAATGCAAAAATGAAAAAATGAACAAAGCACTCTGCAAGTATGATTTGTTACTGTGATTCAGCATTGTGTAAAATGACATTTTGCTAGGTTTCGTGGATTAAGACTGTTAAAAAGTCTTTTTCCTTCTGATAGAGATGGAATGAAAGCAGGCCTTCATGTTCTTCAGTAATTTGGACAGCCACTAAAGGAAGGTGCCTCTTCTCTCCCACTAGCTCTCCTACTTCATAATTAAGTTCCAAAGCAGATCATGCTTCCTCCATTATGACCTGACCTGAATTGTTTCTTTATGATCCTAAGGTTTAAGAATGCTTGAAGCTATTCCTGATTAAATGAATAAGAGAACTGTCAATCTTCTTGAAGCCATCTGGTTTTCAATGGACCTTAATATACTTGTTGATATTGTTTGGTATTATTTCTCACAAAATAAAATCCATGGGATTGGCAGTCTTCAGTAAGGTAAAGCTAGCTTGTAGAGCTGTGCATGGTACAGTCTCTTTGCAGGTGGAAAAAAATGTATAACCTCTCTCTCTGACACAGAGGCTTTTCTAATAGCTGAATAAGTCTATGATGTTTAATGCTATGCTTCCATAATGATGGTTTTCAGTGTGATATATGGAAATATTGCAACTATAGCTATTAATGAACATTATACTTGAACAGAATATAAAAATACATTGATGCTGTCTCTTTTGCCCTCTTCTCCCCAATACTTTGAAGAGACTAATAAAAACTAATTTGGATTATATCATGTTTGTGTTCAGTGTGAAAAAAATTTCTAAAGGAAAATTTCTCAATCCAGATTCTTCACATTTTTTTCTTTCTTTACAGTCTCCTTTATTGTTTCTCATCCAATGTCTACCTTCCTTTCATTTCATGACCCTACCTTTTTGTAGGGTCTGTTTGAGGCTGCCCTAGAACACACTATAGCACTGAGGATGTCCTTATTCTGCTCATCTTTCTGCCTCCATTTCCTGAGTACCACAATTACAGGATGCACCAGCAGGTCCTCATATGCTAAGAAGCCTTTTGTCACATTTATATTCTATTTAAATTATAACTGTTCTCCCAGAGTATAAAAGGTAAATCAACTTTAGAAGTTATCATGATTACATTTTTAGACTCCAAGTGAACCATTCTTGTGTCTTATTTATTTATAGACAAATAATTCTTGGACGTGTCCTTTGTAATCATCATTCTCTCTTTTCTAATGCATGGAGACTTTAGTCAAACCTTTATCTTTCTCCTTCAGTCTTTCTGTCTTTGTTTCTTTTCAATTTTATCCCTTTTTCCTGTACCAACACCTAATGCGATTTAGACCCCCCCCCAACAAATTCATCGTGTTATTTGCTCCTTAGTACAAAATAAGGAAGCATTGCAGAGCAAGAAGAAGAGCTGTCCACCCCAGCAAACAAAAAGGAGCTTCAATGATGTTTTCTTAGCAAAGAAAACAAATATTATTAAAATTTAAAATAGATTGAACAGCAATAAAGAGCCATTTATGCTCATCTGTAACATCCTTGAAAGTGCATACCTTTTCAGTATATAAGCCTTTTATCCCATTTATATTCAATTCAAATCATAGCTGATCTTCCAGAGTATCAAAGGTAAATTAACTCAGTGTAGGGGAATGCCAGGGCCAATAAGTGGGAGAGGGTGGGGTGGCAGGCATGGGGAGGGGGGAGGCAAAAGGGGTTTGTTCTTGTTGTTTTTGTTTGTTTGTTTGTTTTTTGGAGGGGAACCTGGGAAAGGAAAAATTTACATGTAAATAAAGAAAATATCTAAAAAAAAGAAATTATCATAATGAACTGTATTTTCCTGTTTTGTATTATTTTCTAACATAGTAAGAAAATAATTTCTTACTACTTATAAAATTGCTCTGAAGTAACTTTAAAAATAACTCTGAAACTCTTCAACAACTCTATGTTAATTAGAATTTATATGTTGGTTTCCAAGATAATTCTTCCCAAGAACCAGTGGCCATTTAGAGGTGTGAGTTACAATATATACATTCGTAATCACTCATGGAATTCTGTATGTTTACTTAAATTTGTGTTTAATGTGACACAAGCTTCCTTTTCTAGATGATCAATGTTAGCGTCCATTCTTTCCCCTGTTGTAGTCCACATCAACTGCAAACTCTGACTGATTTTTGCAACAATTACTAAAGGTTTGGGCCTCCTTGTCCTCTGTGATGCCAATGGAGACGTATTAAATAAGACATGTAGATACAGAAAATACAGCAAGGGGTGTACGAAAAAGAAAGGTAAGAAGGGGAGTAAACAGATGTTTTAATGTCATGAAACTGGCTTTGTTGAAAGAGTTTGTCCCAGAACACCATTTATTCTTGCATTACATTGTAGACAATTTACTTAACCTCCCTACACCTTGGTTTCCTTGCCTAGAAAAATGAAGTAGAAAATAAGTAATCAACATAGCACAGTGGTCCTGTTAAAATGAGCTGAAATAGATTACCTAATGTGGTATCTATTTCTTTCCTTTCTGGAGAGAATGGTTCATGTTAGTATGAGAACTTGGAAGAAAAGGGTCTTCCAAGATGCCTGTATGGTTTTCACCAGTAGATTTATGCTATCATTTTTTGGATAAGATATAATTGATCTTTTTGTTTTTTAAAATAAAAGAAGCTTTTAATTTCTCTGGTTGCTATTCTCAATACCATTACTTCTTGCTCTTTTTATACTTTCAATGTATTGCTGTCATACATTGATACTATTCATGTATTTATCTCCCCCTTTACACAAACTCTTAAGATTGGTTTCTAAATGTGACACCTCTTAGGTTTTCTAGACAGAATTTTGTGGTATATTTGATGTCTTTCAATCTTCTTAGGAATATTTATTTCACATCTAACCACATTGCTTTCATAAATTCATCCAGGCTTGGGAACCCAGATTGATTCCACATCTCAGCTGTTGTGAATAGCACTGTGATAAACATGGGAATGCAGCTATCTTTCTGGCATACTGATTCCATTTCTTTGGGCGTATACCCAGAAGTGGAAATTAGAAAGTAAAATCTGATCTGCTTGTAGAAAGACATGTACTAGAGCTTGATGTAGGAAGAAGAGAAAAGGGAAGCTGGATTTAATCAGTGCATACTGTACATATTGAAATGTTGCATTGAATTCCAGGGATCTGTATAATTTATATAACCAAGCCTTTCGAAAAGAGATGGAATTATGAATGTTTTAGATGAACATATATTTATCATCTTAGAAATATATTCTGAATATGTACTAAGCCATTAATAATAATGTTTTAATGACCATCTTGAATTTGGAAGAAATTTACCTAGGGGCTGGGCTATACCATACACATGCTACTCACTCTTTTTGGTGCTAAGTGGCTCTTCTTTTGGTAAACTTATTTTTGACTATTTTTTAATTTTATGTATATGACTATTTTACCTGCATGTATGTGTGTGTATGACATGTGTGCTCAGATTCACAGGAGGGTGCTAGATCCACTGGAGCTGGCAATAAGAATGATTATGAGCCACCACATGAGTACTAGTAACTGAATCTGGATCCAATGCCTGGTTTTAACTGCTGAGCCAACTCCCCAGCATCATAGGTGACTTCTTAAACTTAGATAAATTTAAAATCTGCTCTACAGACACAACAACTACATATCAAGTGCTCTTTTACTTTATATGGTGAGTATCTGCTGGATGGAACAACACAGATGAAGATTATTTCCCTCATTGTAGAAAGTTGTAATGGACAGCCAGCCCTGTTATAGAGCATCCCTATAGGCTTTCTGTTTTAGAGGAGTACCCATGGGATGAAACATCAATGGGTACTATTTCTATCCTTTATTATTATTATTATTATTAGTAGTAGTAGTAATAGTAGTAGTAGTAGTAGTAGTAGTAGTAGTAGCATCATATACTTTTAAAAATATTTTAATATTTTGAGAATTTGGTATATGGAAACTGTATTGACACAATTTACCCCCTCCACCTCTTCTATGTCTCCCTACTCTTCCTCATTTTAATGGCATATTCCTTACTATTATTATCCACACACACAAAAGTATAAATATAGCCTACTGGTTCTATTTAGTATTGT
Source organism: Montemys delectorum (assembly GCA_019843815.1). Taxonomy (NCBI): domain Eukaryota; kingdom Metazoa; phylum Chordata; class Mammalia; order Rodentia; family Muridae; genus Montemys; species Montemys delectorum. The sequence continues at coordinate 6,955 of JADRCD010044600.1, read as the reverse complement.
TTGTAAGCATATGTTTTTAGGGCTGACTTGTGTTCTCAGGGAGCTCCTTCCTGGAAAAAACCTGATTGATTGTATATCTCTCAGTGGCCATGAGTTTCTTACAACTCTTCATCTGTGATTGGGGCCCTGTGATATTTTTTCCATCCATGTTGGCATGTGACATAGTACTGTTATCATGTCAGTCTTCTTTAGGCTGTCACATTGTTGAGATTTCATGGATGCAGCCACTTTGCTCTATCTAGACAACACTTGATACTATCCCACAGCAGATGTCTTCTTCCCCTGGTGCTTACCATCTTTCTATCTTGTCTTCAGTGACATACTCTGAGCCTTAAGTGGAGAGGTTGAGTTGTAGTTGCATCAGTTGAGGATGGGCACCCCACACTCAGTTGTTCTCTGTGTTTTGACCAAAGGTAGCTTTCTTTAAGGGTCTCTGTCTATTGCAAAAGGAAGCTTTTATTCATTAGTATCAGTTAGCTGTTTTATATTAAAATATTTTAATGGTTTCCTGAATATGATGCGCAGTGCTATATTATTTAGCTACCTTGTTATTGAGCCATTCTTATATTTCTTAAATAAATTATATTGAGTTTGTGATTCATTTTTCAAAGGATTACTAGATTCATGCATTACTTTTAGTATTTCACTTTCAAATTCACTACAACTTAATTTTTGTTTGTTTGTTTGTTTCTTTGTTTTTTCAAGACAAGGTTTCTCTGTGAAGCCTTGGCTGTCCTGGAACTCACTCTGTAGACCAGGCTGGCCTCCTACTCAGAAATCTGCCTGGCCTGCCCCTGCCTCCCAAGTGCTGGGATTAAAGGCATGTGCCACCACGGCCCGGCACTACAACTTAATTTTATCTTGTTAAATTTATCAAAAATTTAAAATAAAGACAATAGTTTTCTCCAACATAGTTTTGTAAACATGGAGACAACTGCTGTGCCTGCAGAACTTACCAGCAAAGCAAGCGATTTCTGTTCAGTTGGCCTCCTTTCCTAAAGCTAAGTAGAGACTCAAACTTTAGTTTATGATATTTAAAATGAATCTTTTAAAAAGTTCAGAACCATCTTAAACAATTTTAAGAATAGATAAAAAGAAAATTTTAATTAGGATAAGGTAAAATGTATGAACCAGCTTTGCTGGTTAATTTTCCTCTCATAAGGAAAGCAATATCAGACATATAATTGATGAAGTGACATCTCTTGTGAGATTTTAAATTAATTGCCGGCCTGCATAAACAGAATTGAAACATTCCATTGAAGAGCTGTATTATAGCTGTTCATGTGTGATTTTTCGAATGACTAGAGAATCTTCTGTATACCTTCTTTAATATGAATGAAAATTAGTCCACTGCTGTAGACACTAAACTCACCTCTGTTTTGTACCTCTTCTGAAGTTTGCCCAGTTCTGGGATTCCAAGTGCAAATGATCACTATCATCTCCCAGAACAAAGGGCTCTACAATACAGTATTCCCTGACACTGAAGGAGCCAGCCAGTGAAACCAATTGTATGAAACAGGGACTCAGAAGGTAATTAGATTTGGAGAAGAAAACAGAAAAGCTAGCACAGGCTTTTCTGTGAATGGTTTCAGCCTTGAGATGCTTCCTCAGTGCCCTAAGCTAGCTGTTTTTCTTGTGTTTGCCACATTAATTCATTAGCAATGACAAATCTGAGGGAATAGATGAGGGCAGACCTGGCTGACGCATTGCCATAGTGATGACATTTGAGCTTCTTTAGAGTGGTGAATCTGATTAGGCAGTTCAGCATTTTTCGTTATTTTACTTCATTAGACAAGAACCCCTAACGTGACTGTTTCATATATATTTATATTATTGTTAAAATATAAATATATTTCATGCCTGGTCATCAATAGAAACAACAGAACAGATTAAAAACACATCTTTATCATCTCAGCTGAGTTTACAAAAATCAATTTCCTCTAACGCAGCAAGAAATTACAACATGAAGCCAGTGAGTAGAAAAAATGGCATGCTTCATGCTCCATTATTTTTTTTTTCTTCCTTCTGCCTCCTGCTTATGGAGCTCCATCGAAAGAGTCAAAGTCTCTGTGTACTTGCCTTTACTCATTGGCAAGCTTGCACTTAATCTCTTTATTGGAAAGAACAGGAGTGGGGAAAGAACATGAAGGAGTTGAATTTGATCTTTGTTTAGAAATGCAATTTGTTGAAAGCCAAGCCAAATACAAAGCACCTTTGGTTCATATGTGCTTCTTTGGGAAAAAAAAAAAAAGGAAAAGCTAAGTCCTACCTGAAATAAGAGAGCTTTAATGTTGAAGAAAGCCTTGTCACCTCTGGATTTCAGAAGGCAGGCATGTGTGAAGGACAAAGAGAATCCTAGACACAAAAGACAGTACTTGCTTCTCCCTTATCTTAGAATCAAATACCTTTGTTAGGAGACTGTACTTTCATAGCACTCATAAACAAATTGCCAATAGATTGTGCCTTGTGGTTTCACGCTAAATGGAGAGTGCCTTATTTTTCCATTTATTTATTTATTTATTTATTTACTTACTTACTTACTTACTTACATATTTATTCTGGCAGCAAGATTAAAAAAACGATGAGCTCTTGCTTTAGTTTTCCTATACTCTCATGGAGGCTTCCTAAAATACCAATTCTAACTGTTGTAAAATGTCCTCATGGGGTATTTGGATACATTTTGAAAATAGGCACAATAGAAAAGAAAAATAAGATAATAGACCTCTGCATGCCATAATGCTAGATGGCACAGGCTTGGCATCATTTGAAAATAGTAGAAAATTATGGGAGAAAAATAGATTTCATATACTTATGATTCCCTGAAATACATATTCTGTCCATATACTTTGCTTCATGGTACTCTGGTATTATTCTACTCTAGAAGCAAAAGATTGCATTGAGGTTTGTCAGTATAAAAATGGCAAATATTGTGGAATGAGCCTTAATGAATTAACAGTAGGGATATGTGATAATATGTGAGTAACCTGATGGAAGTATCTAACTTGCTCTAGATGGAGACTTAGCATTTCTTCAAGATATCATTCCCAGCTATGGCTCCTCTCTAGAAAAATGGGCTTTTTGTTTGGGAAAAAAGAGGAGAGTGAGTTCTGGTATTCTTAAAGATTCTTTCAGAACTAATGTTCCTCAAATGTCTGTAATAGTGGCTGAGTTCCAAGAAAGAGCCATAGTCAGAACCATTATGTCTAGGGCCAAAAAGTGCTTTGTGGATTCCTAGAGGTAAGTTGTGCACATAACATGGACTAAAGACACTCTGTGGCTTTAGAACTAATAATGACACAGGATGACAAGGGGTAAGTATTTCTGAGTCTTTCCTCAACACTCCTACAGTGTGCATGTACATTTAAAGTGACATATCTATTTTGTTTGGTAAAAACATTATCTTTGATTGCTGAAAAATAAGATTTGTTTTTACTGATGACTTTTCGATATTATAGTTCAGTATTTTCCTGTTCTTTTTTTTTTCTTTTGGTAGAAAGGGCTCTTTGCATTTATGTAAGCTTTAAATGGATATTAGTATACTGAAAATATAAAATCAAAATATTCCTTGAACTTTTAGGCTCAACTCTTAAGTCTTACTTTTCTGCATATAACTTTATTAGCTTTTAGTATATATTAAGGACATATACATTCATAGAAGGTTTGGATTAGGATTTTATTTGAGTTAGTCTGAATTTAAACAATTATTCTCATTTATAAACTTAATTAGCTAAAGCTTCATATACATTCTAGTCTACAATGATAAGGAAGGACATTATACTCAGTTTTTGTTCGACTGTTCAAGTACCTATCAAATTAGGCAAATATAATTTCAACATACAAAATTTCCTTAGAAATTTTAGCAGTCTTTATAAATAAAATAAACATATTTATTTATTCAATAATTGTGTGCATTTAATCTCATTAGTTCTTAAATTTTAAATATTTCAACTTATTACCATTAAAATTTTCAAATATTTACTTTTCCATTTAAACTTTCAAACATTCTCATATAATTAACATTCTAAATACTCAAAGTTATTTAGAGACTTGAAAGTAATCTAAAGAGTACAATATTATTTATCAAACAGTCCAATCCTCTTATAATTTCTACTTAAAATCATAAACTTAAAACCAATATGATATTCAAAATTGTATCAAAAACTTAATAAACTTGATTATGTGAGAAATATTTATTGATTAAGTGAATATGGCCATTTCTAATGGGCTAGAGTGTCTTAAACTTTAAAAATAGTTTCAGTCACTGCCAACCAGAAAGCATATATGGGACAGAACTGGGCCTCCTACACATAGGTAACAGACATGTAGGTCTGTCTTCATATGGAACATCTAACAGCAGGAGCAGAGGTTGTCTCTAACTCTGCGGCCTGCCTTTAGATCCTTTCCCCCTAACTAGAGTACCTTGTCTAGCCTCAATAGATGTGCCTATTTTTTACTGCAACTTGATATGCTAAGGTGGGTTGATATCCATGGGAAGCCTCCCCTTTTCTTAGGAGAAAGGATAAAGGAAGGGATAGGAGGAGAGAAGTGAGAGGGAGGGACTGAGAGAAAAGGAGGGAGGAGAAGCTGTGTCTGGGGATATAAAGTAAACAAATAACTTAAGTAGTAATTAAAAAGAAACTGAAAAATACGGAAATTGTATATAAAATGATCAAAAATAATCACATGCTCAGATTGTTCCTATTTTTACTAAATGTATTCATAAACTTAAAACAAAGAAATAAGTAAAGTTAATGAATGAAGTTAATAAAAGTTTATAAGTGAATAAAGTTACTGAAATCTGAGTTTCTATAGCAGGTTAATTAAGGATTGTTTTGGGTTAGAAGTTTTGACTAAAGATATGAGTTGTGAAGGCCACTGTCACCCACAGTATGTTCTCTGAACCCCAAGAGAAATCTGTTTTTTATATCATTGTGTCAGCATTCTACTCCAAATGTGTTTCTGTATATAATGCTTTAATCAAATCTAGACTGAAAGAAGTCATTTTTATTTGTTTTGCTTTCCTGCAAAAAAAAAAAAAAAATCCCTAAAGATATTTGAATTTGTCTCTATTGGTTGTAAAGATAATCTAAAATTATTCCATTGTATTCTATATCTCAATTCTCTGGTTTAGTTCCTGCATACAGGCCACATCAGCTGTTCTCTGAGAACTGCTTGTTTTTATAGAGAAGATATGCTTTGCAATTCACTATAGATCTCCAAGTCTTTCAGCAGCCCTGGGCCAGGCTTGACAATACTTGTACTTTTCCTGTGCTCAACAGAGAGTATCTATAGTAGACGCCTGTACATCTTCAATCCACTGGATAACAATAGTACTTTCTCAAGGTGTGACAACCAAAAAATGCTTCTAAACAGGGACTCGTGGTATACATGTGTAATTTTAGCTCTCAGAAGGCTGAGGTAGGAGGATCATGAGTTGCAGACCAGTCTGGGCTGTATAGTGAAACCCTATCTCAAAAAGAAAAATATCCATAGGCATTGAAAAATGTCATCTGATAGCAAATTCATCCCCTTACAATTATATATATATATACAAATTTTGAGAGCCACTAGCCTGGGATGGCCACTGGTCCACCCAAGGCTGTTGCATGTAACTTTGCACTACCTGCCTTTGCTCAAGGAATCAGCCACACTACCACCCCCTCCCAGCTTCAGCTTCCCTTGAATCCACGGATAAAAGACACACACACACACACACACACACACACACACACACACACACAGAGAGAGAGAGAGAGAGAGAGAGAGAGAGAGAGAGAGAGAGAGAGAGATCTTCATT
>JADRCD010044599.1:7318-17712 GCA_019843815.1 Montemys delectorum | reverse complement strand
ATCCAATGGAAGTCACCACAAAACAAACAAACCCAACCAAAAATAATAAAAAACAAAAACAAAAACAAAAACCTGGAATGTAGAATTATAAATTAGGGAATCACTCATATTCATTTCATATTTTTGTATTATCTAAATAACCTTTCCTGAGATCCTTTAGCATAAATAACCACTGTTTTCTACATCCTGTCATAGGATTTTGCTTCTTTTTCTACTATTGAATGCACTGTGGTGGTGTTTGTTTCTGTGCATGTCTGACTTCCATTGGATTAAGAAAAAGGAAAGAGTTTATGCTTTATTGTAACTGCCATGATATGACACTTCTCAAGAGGTTAGGTGCTGGTGAAATTATGATTACAAACACCAAACTAATTATATAAACCAAACATAAAAAATATGAGCATGCCATTTAATTCTGTGTGTGTGTGTGTGTATATACATATATATTCAGTATTTCTCAAGGTTTTGAGAAGTCAAGCAAAAACATGACATCTTGGTCAGGATTAAAATTAAAGCCCTGGCTGTGGGTAGCATATAAGTGGAGAGTAAATAACTTGTTGATGCTAGTGAGCATTCACCTTTTAAACAAAAAGAAATTACCTATAGTTGCATGAAATAAGATCATCATCTCTGAGGCTTACTGCCTCAGTCAGCTAACACAGGCCTAGTCCTGGAAGCTTGAAGCCTTCATGCAATGTAATCTAAGATGGACTATTTTTAGCCTCTGAGACTTGCTGCTGAATAAACTAACCCTTTTTGTCCTTAGTGATCTCTGGCTTCTTGGTTCAATTTAGCTGTTCTGTCTCAAACTCTTCTCCTAGCTGACTGACTTAAGCTGGCTTCCCTTAGTTTCTCACTGAATTGCCTTGCTTCCCTTCAAACTCTGGCAATCTGTTCTGATCTTCTGGCTCCTTTTCATTCTCTGGCTCATTCTCTCTTCACTTGTGTTCAGCTTGTTCTCTCTTTAAGTTGTCTCTGTACAACTCTTCAGGTAAAATTGCCTACTTTTTTCTTTCTATCTCTCTGTGATACTCCCTTACATTGCCTGCCTCTCTTCTCTCTCTGTTCTCTTGAGAGTTTCATATCCTATTCTGTCAAATTTTTCTCTGATTTGCCACTTTGATTGCCATTCAATGAGATCTAGCTTTGAAATATAGTGCTTCCTTATACATACTAACTTTACCTTCATTGTTTGGAATTAAAGGTGTATACTAGGCATGTCTGTGTTCCAGCCAGGGAGAATAAAGGAGTATGCTTTGGGCTGGGCCATATCACAACTAGAAACCTGAGCCAGAAGTGAAATGTCCAGGATGACAGGCTAAAACTGTTCTGTAAACACATTAAGAGAATGAGGATCTTTTCTGTTCATTGCTGTGTCTGCTAAGTAAAATTGCTACTGCTTGGCTTCTATCACATCTTAGTTCGAGTTTCCACAAATAAAAAAAGCATAAGGAAAGTTGCTTTGACTCTAAGGATATAACTTGGTTTCATGCCATTTCTTGAGGTTTTGAAGCTATCAGAGAAATGGAGCAAAAATTTGAGGAATATTGTGGTTATACAAAGATTTGGAAGTTCTAAACATTTATATTAAAGTTAAATTCTGCCATGTGAAGTAGGAGATATAGGCTATAGAGACAAAAATTGTATTGTCACTTTTAAATTTCTATCAATTCTAAATCAGTTTATGTATCTTATAAGAAATTTTACATGGATTACTTTAGGGCCTAGAAAAGTAAATTATGAGGTTAACAATTCAATATGCCTGGGTGTAGGGCAGTGGTCTGTTCAGGCGACTTAGGCTCAATCGAGTAATAGGCCTTGAGCCCTGGAGCCCTAGTGGGCAGTGTCTGCCTGCAGGGGGCAGAAGGAGTTCAGCTATAACTCCTGAGTCTTGGCTCCTGTTTCAGTCACAACCCCTCACAGCTGCTCTTGCAGGAGATGTGTGTTCTATCAGGCAGACAATGCCCGAAGCTCCCAGCATTCTAGCTGGACCCTACCCCCAGTCATCTGACCACAGCCAGGCATGCCCCACCCCACAGACAGCTAGCCACACCCCATACATTATAAGGGGTGGTTTGCCCCCTCCTCCTTCTCTTGCTCTTTGTCTCCTCTCTTGCTCTTTGTCTCCCCTCTTGCTTTTTTCCCTCTCTTGCTCTTTGTCTTTTCTCTTGCTCTGTTTCCTCTCTTGTCTTCTTACTCTCTTTCCTGCACTTTGTTCTCTTCTCTTGCCTTCCTTCCTCTCCTTTCTCTCTCTCTCTTCCTCTGTTCTCTTCTCCTTCCTCTCCTTTCCTTCTCTCAACTTGACTGGCCTATTTTCTCTTTCCTATAATAAGATATCTCATTTATACATTCCCCCCTTTTTGACTATCATGCCCCACCACAGGCCTCAGCAACAGACATAGAGACCCAGGCTGCAGCAGCGAGCCGCCCAGGCCCTGTACCTGGGGGCTGGAGAAATAGCTTACCACTTTAGTAAAAGATTATGCTGTTGTACATTTTAATATTTAGAAGCTTCATATTGTGTCTAGAATAATGTTCATACTCTAGAGCACCTCCCATACTGCTCTTCTTGGCCTCTACTCTGCTGAACTTTTCTTCCTTTGTCTTTGGATATGAACATTTTTTATCTGGTTAGCATCTTACACCTAGTCCTTTAATAAATACAACTTAACAAACTTGCCTTATTTTATATCTCCCAGGACATCCTGACTTGTATCAGGTCAGGGATAATATTTTATTCCATACTTTCTACTCAGTCTCAAAATAAACAAAACTGGATTATTTTATGTATTTATATGAAATATATGTAGACTCCTGAATGAATGAGAGTCTCATGATTCTGTAAAATTGAGTATCTTAATTCACTTTCTACATCAAACTTAGCAACTTCAACAATATTAGCTCAGATTTCTATAGGCCAGAAATCTGGCATAATCACATATGCATGCATACCCACATGTGCGTGTACACACACACACACACACACACACACACACACACACACACACAGGATAGCTTGTCTAGAGTTTTACAAATCCAAAATATTTGCCATGCATCTTCTTACCTTGCTCTAGGGCTCTTTTTCTTTCTTTTTATTCTTTTTTAAATTTTATTTTATTGGTTATTTTATTTATTTACATTTCATTTTATCCCCCTTCCCAGTTAAACCTTATTGCCCCTCTTCCATCTCCCCTGCTTCTATGAGGGGGTTATTCCACCTCCTCCCTCCCACCTCAGTACCCTAGCATTCCCCTACATTGGGCCATCAAGCCTCCACATGACAAAGGGGCTCCCTCTCAGTGTTGTGGCTCAGATATGTGGCTAGAGCTATGGGTCCCTCCATGTGTTCTCTTTGGCTGGTGGTTTAGTTCCTAGGAGCTCTGGGTAATCTATTTGGTTGATATTGTTGTTCTTCCTGTAGGGTTGCTAACTCCTTCAGTTCCTTTAGTCCTTCCACTAACTCATCCATTGGGGTCCTTGCACTTAGTTCAATGGTTGGCATCTGTATTGGTCAGGCTCTGGCACAGCCTCTCAAAAGACAACTATACCAGGCTCCTGTTAGCAAGTGCTTCTTGGCATCAACAATAGTGTCTGGGCTTGGTGTCTGTATATGGGATGGATCCCCAGGTGGAACAGTCTCTGGATAGCCTTTCTTTTAGTCTCTCTGTTACATTCTTTGGACCTGTATTTCCTTTTGACAGGAGCACACCCATCTCAGGCTCTTTATCTAAGTTTGTTGTTATTGGTAGAATTGAATTCCTTATAGTTACAGGGCTGAGATACTGTTCACTTGCTGGAGGTCATGTTCAGCCTCTTGCAGCAGTCTAATCCTATTTCATGTCATCACTTCATCTTTCAAAGAATTCTTAAATTATTATTATTATTATTATTAGTTATTGTTGTACATGTATGCATACATATCTTGGCATGCATATACCATGGCATGAGTAAAAATCAGAAGAAAACAACTTTTGGGAGTTAGTTTCTCCTTCCATAAATATGTGCGGCAAGTGTCTCTACCATCTGAGCATCTCACTAGCCTACACACTTTCATTTTCAAATTAACAATGGTGCTTTTTTCAGTGTTTTTAATTAATTTATTCACTTTATATCCCTATCACTGTCTCCATCCTCCTGGTCCCTCTTATACATAATCCATCCATCCCTCTCCTCTTCTCCTCTGAGAAGGTGGAGGCCTCCCTAGATACCCTACCCCCATCATTTCTCTGCAGTGCTAAATAGCTCCTTTCCCACTGAGCCTAGGCAAGCAGCCCAGTTAGGGGAAGAGTTGGTCAAAGGATTTGGGGACCCCTGGGGATAGGAACTCCACAGGAAGACCAAAAGCATCAGCTAACCTGGACCCTTGGGGCTCCCAGAGACTAAATCACCAAGCACTGGCTGGACCTAGGCCCCTCTCACATATGTAGTACATCTCAGTCTACATATGGGTCCTGAACAAATGGAGAAGGCTATCTCTGAAGTCTTTGATAATGGTGCAATCTTTCAAGCCCTTTTCCTGTTTGAATCTCTAGCTTCTTTTGCCATCAAATGGAAAAAGCTCTCAAGTTACTCAGGGCCTGATCTTGTTAGTCTCTTTATGCAGTATGAGCTCTACCCATGCCAAATATACATACTTTACCTTGCTCACAGGATCCAGGGTTATGGAATGAAGGATCATTTAGAAATTCACTCGTTCACAATATGCACAATTCTTCAAATCACACTTTTATTCACTCATTAAAACTTTTGCATATTCACATTGTAATTGTCACAAAAATTTCAATATTATTCCAATATTTTTCATATTTTATAAAATTCTACATTATAATTTTGCATTGTAAAAATAACATAGACATTAAGATCAACTGCAGAATTAAATATTATGTGTTGTATTTGTTTCATAGAATATACTATTAAAAGGGTATTTCTTTCATATATTAAAGAAAACAGTGACTTCTTGATTTCAGAAAAAGGTTTCATGGATAGAGATTTTGAAATAAATGATGGCAGGGATAAATACGTAAAATTTGAATACTTTAAAATTAAAAAAATGTAATAATGTATTTTTACTTTGATTATATGTGTTGGAAGTCAGAATGGTAGAAGCACATATTATAAAGATCTTAAGGATTTCTATCATAGCCTTTAAGTGTGTATATGGTGTTTGTATGTGTGTGAAAGTGCATGTGTGTGTATGTGTGTGTATATGTACACACATAGCAACTAGAAGTCAATATTGCATGTCTCTGTCTTTTAATATCTTATTTTTTGAAACAGGATCTCTCATTGAATTTGTAGTTTATCGATTCAGTAGACAGTCAGTGAACTTTATAGATTTCCCCTGCCTCTCCCTTCCCAGTGCTAGGATTATAGATGTGTACTACTGAACCCAGTTTTTTATGTGGGTTCTGGGTATCTGAAATTAGGTCCTCATGGCAAGCACGTTACCAATTGAGCCATTTCTCTTAGAAATGCTTCTTTTCTGTGTGTTGTGCTGTAGTTAACACTTGCATGTCTATCTAATCGTGGGTGGACCAAAGTACTGTCTCATTTGTTCCTATCCCTTTTGAAACTTCAGGCACATAGCAGATGTGAAGCAAATATTTTCAAAAGTAAGCAAAAATTATTTAAGTGGAGAAATCTACTTCTTATATAGTTACAGACAGACAAATAGAACTCAGTTGAGACAGAAGTGGAGTTGTTTCACTGTTGTCCTTCTCTGCCCAGTATCCAATTAAAGATCACACATATTAATCCTCAGTCTACCTAGGGATGCTTTCTGAACATTAGATATAACACCTATAATAGATTGCAGTTTGTGTGATAAAAACTCATTTTACCCCACTTTTATATAATTTTAGGTTTTTAGGAAGAATGTAGTGAACAAGAATGAAGCTGATGATATAGAAAAGCATTAATGAGATATTGTTAGATCAAAGGATGCTGTGTTACAGTATTAAATCATAGTGGTAGCTATTGAGAGAACAGGATTAAGTAATATTAAGGAAATATCACCAGGCTTGCAGAATGTTTGATATTGAAGTATCAGAAACAGAGAAAGTGGCATCAGATTTGAAATTGGGAACTAAAATAGAAGGTGGTTGTTACCAAGATTTGAAACAGTGTATTCAACATCCAACCTTTGCCTGGAGCAAGAAAAAAATGAAAAAAAAAATGATTAATGTTGTTTTAGCTGAGTTTGAACTAGTTATTTGGCAGTTATGTTAAGATATAAAATATCATGTTGTATCAAAATACCTGAAGCTTATGAAAAATGCTTTGCATAGTCAGTAACTAATCATGAATGGAGTACATGTGGTAATAAACTGAGAAAGATAAATATTCAAAGTAGGAGTCCTTGCTTGCACTCTGAGCGATGGATGGATGAATCTTTTGATGTTTTGTTACATTTGAGGTGGGTCTATCCTCTGTTCTGTAATGGGTCCTCAGACTTCAGTTGTCTAATAGAGTGTTGGGAGATGCAGCTTCTGTGGACTCTGATTGCCTCTATAAGTTCTTACTGATAATGTCAAGAATGCAATGTACTGATTGCTTTTACAACAGGACATTGGCAGAGTGGGTTTATATGAAACAGTCTTAAGGCATGATCAAGCATATTTTTTGCTATAAAGAATTCACTCTGCAAGCTTCCACTTCTTTACCTTTAATGCAAGAATGTTAGGCCAGTCCATGTCATTACCAAAGGACTCTCAGCATCAATGAAATAACAAAAAGAAGCAAGCTTAATAATTTATTATGTTTCAAGTGGACAAAGATGAAATCTAGATTGAGTAATAGGTTATAAAGCTTTTTGAAAGCTTTACAAATACAAAATTTAATAGACTTGAATGTGAAACTGAAATTTTTAGAGAATGAAGGATAGATGTGGTAGTAGCAAAATGGGAGGGTAAGACTGAGAGTGTTTAGTATGCATTATAGACATTTGTCAATTGTCAAATTAATTTGAAAATGGTTATAAAATTAGAAAAAAGCATATCAAAAGTGACAGATTAAAGTTAGGCATTGATATATATATATATATATGTGTGTGTGTGTGTGTGTTTCATATATATATATATATATATACATATATATATATATATAAACCTTATATATAAAGGTGAAAAATAAATAAATAGAAAAAATTACAGAACCAAAGGATATGGGGAGTGTTAAGTTAAAAGGGGTGGGGAAGAGAAGGTAACCCCTATCACTTAAAGAATTTGAGTACATAATGACAGAAAAATTATAAATGAATTTGATAATTCAGTTACTGAAGGCTTTAGATGGAAAGTGAATCAGTATGAACACAAATTTTGAAATGTCTAGGAAATGAATCTCAAACACTCTGATGTCTCATGCTAAAAACTGATGTTCTCCTGCTAAAAACTCCTGAGAAGAACTCCAAAATTCTATGTGGTGTGTGTGTGTGTGTGTGTGTGTGTGTGTGTGTGTGTGGTTTATGATTATTAATCATTGTAAGGTAACAATAATAAACTCACTGCATTTTAAGATTAACAATGTATTATGTAAATTCCATATTTTCCCAGATAAGAAAATTGTATAAGTAGGCCATTTTTATGACATCAAGCTTTTTTTTATATTTGGTCCTGCATTCAGCTGGCTGATATGTCACAGTTTGTGTGGCCTCAGGAAATTTTCAGTAAAGATTCTTGTGACTATAGAGGTCTATAATATTTTATGTTATTATGAAAGTATCTTTGGCCTTGGAGGTACCACGGATGTTGGTTGGCCATTTTCTCAGGGCTCTTTGAGAGAACTGTTGGAGCAGAAGATGGTGAATACTTAACATCTGATATGTTATCATAGTTTGACTACAAACAAAACATGAAGATATTGCCACTGCTACAAAATTGTCATACTGTTCAGAGAAATATGAGTTAGTTCACTTGATTTCTTTGATACTATTCCATTAAAAATTTTAATGTAGCATAAAATAAAGTGAAACTGGCTGCTCTAAGAAGACAGGGCAATACTTCTTAAATTTAGAGAATAGTGATTTAAAAAATGGGAGGGATTAGAAAGTCCTTTGGAGCAGTAAGATTAGGATCGTTTATTCATATGAATGCAAATTCCATGACTGGATCTTGATAATTAAAAAGAAAACAAGTTTCCTAACTTTCTTTGTAGCATTGATAATACATGAGTGCTATACTTTAGAAAATAGATTCTAAAACTTCATGATCTTTACTAATGATTAAGACATAATGCATCTTATCAATGAAATGAGCTTAATGGGTACTTTGAGAGATGGTGAATATAGAAGCAATTATCTTGTGATTTTAAATTTTATTTAAAGTATGGTGTATACTTCTAACTTTTATAAATTGAACTAAGTAAACTTTCATTATTTACCGGATGAATGTTTCTTTCTTTATGGCTTTTATTACTACATTCCTGAGAGGTAAGCTGATTCTGTTTCCTGGATCTTGTTAAAATGTAATATCGCTCATCCTTTAATTTCTGGTAAACTCTTTGATTCATTCAGTATTTCTACGATACTTAGTTTCTGCAATGGTAGATCTCAGCTAGCTCAATGATTGTCTTTACTCTAGTTTTATGAAAGAGAAGAAGTTACTTTTAACTCTTGCAATCATTAATTTCAACTTCAGTGTAAATGTATTGATTCCATATGCTGAGAAACTTCCAAAAATAATTTTAATATGACTCAGAAAATTTCACAGAAAAAAAAATGTTTCCTTTGTTCTGTATTACTCAGTTAGTTTTGAGGAATTCAAAGGAAGCCTTGACATATCATCAGAACGTATATTAAGGTAAAAGCTTACTGCATATACATTCATATTCTTTACCATTAAAGATAACAAATAATAATTAACAGGCTATTTCTATACCTTCATGAGATTGAATATAGTTAATGCTTTTACAACTATATCAAAACATGATCACTTACATTGGGCATAATAATAATCTAACACCTGTACATAAGGTAAAAGTAGTATTTAATAGTTTAAACCAAATGATTGAAACTGAAATCAATTAGTTTGATATTATGATAAAGAAATGAACTATACTTCATACGTACTATTAGAAAAATATTTCAGAAAAAAATTATTTTGTTAAGTTCCAAGAAGGCGGCAGATAATCATTGCAGTGGTACATCCTGGCCTGGTCAGTCCCTTAATGCTTAGACTTAGAGTAAGAGCATAGGCCACTATCAGCCATCATAAAATGATTTTAAAAGTCCTAACAACTAATTCTACCATATTATTCAATAGGATGGCCAACATTCTTACTTTCATATATTTTTGTTTGTCTTGGCATTCACTGTGCTCATCAATACTTGTTCTTGAATTGGAAAGCACACCAAGAACTAACAGAGAGGACATCCTTGCAGTAACTGAGGAAGTAGTCTATAGCAAGCAACAGCTAATCCATAACCATTTACACATAGATAAACAAAGGTGAGCAGACAACAATTAAATTTAATTTAAAATTAATTAAAAATTAAAATTTAAAATTTAAAATGCAGTATTTATATATTTTAGGAGCATCTGGGCAGAGTGTTGAAGGGTGAGGGAGAAGATCCAGATTTCACTTTCATAGAAGCAATTCTAGTAAGTCAGTGTTCTCTTTTTTTATGTTATACACTGCTAATTAAAGTTGCTGCATAAACTAATGTGCTAGTAGTGTGTTGTTATAGCTAATGTAATGGAACAGAATTCTTGAATTAAGCCAGTTGATATCAAAGGATTTGCTGTCGGAAGATATGAAGCAAGACAATGGCCTACTCTCAAATGCAGACATCGGGCAGGTTTGGAAAGTTAGTTCTTGAGTGTCAGAATCATACAAGCTGGAGGATAGCCAGAAGACCCTAATGGGGTACAATTCCAACCTCTTCCCACTTTCATGTTGCACTCAGCAACTTAATCCTGAAATTAGCTCTTCTTTATGTGTAGGTACTTTGGAAGAGTGGTATTTCTTTTCTTTCTTTCTTTTTTAAGTAGTTAGTACAATCATGCTAACGTACACAAATCTTAGAGACAGTATAAAAGAAAGTATCAAAATTCTTTTTTTTATTAGATATTTTCTTTATTTACATGTAAATTTTTCCTTTCCCAGGTTATTAACTATGGAGCAGAGACTGAAGGAAGGACAAGCCAGCTTAAATATAGCTATCTCCTGAGAGGCTCTGACAATACCTGACTAATACAGATGTAGAGGCTCACAGCCATCCATTGAACTGAGTACACGTCCCCAATGAAGGAGTTAGAGAAAGGACCCAAGGAGCTGAAGGGTTTGCAGCCCCTTAGGATGAACAACAATATGAACTAACTAGTACCCAGGGACCCAATCACCAATCAAGGATTCTTTCTTTCTTTCTTTCTTTCTTTCTTTCTTTTCTTTTCTTTTCT
>JADRCD010044595.1:0-14024 GCA_019843815.1 Montemys delectorum | reverse complement strand
TGTTCCTGTTGCTCCAATAATCTCAAGTAAGGTTGTTACATATGTATACATCCATTGATATATTTTGTACATTTGGGTCTCACTCATGCTCTATTTTAAAAATCATTAATTCAGATATCAGCTTCAGGTCTATGTGACTTTCTGTACATATTATATTGAAATTACTTGATTTTTTTTTTACATGTAACATGCAGGGAAATGCTGAGTCTGAACACTCAGCAAACATGTTTGCTGCTGCTAATTTATTTGAGTGTGTGTGGTTATACATACACATATACATGTATATGTTTATGCATATGTGCTAAAGCTGAAACATTCCTATCCATCTTTAAATCGTTTTTCACATTGGAAGGACTAAATTACTGGATAAACTAACAGGTAATTACCCTCTTCTTATTTCCATTTCCCCTCAAATGGAACTCTCTGGAAAGTCCCAGCCTAGTTAGGAAAACTGTGAAATCTGCTTGCTCATGCTGGGGAGAGGGCTCAACAGGTAAATCACTTGCTGCCAAGCATGATACACAGAAATTTCATTCCTAAAACCTCACGGTGAAAGGAAAGAACAAATCTCTGCACACTGTTCTTTGGCATGCAGGAGGACTTGCATGATACATGCACATACACATACAATGAGTTAATGAATAAATAAATGTAATTTTTAAAAAATAAAATTTGTCTACACTGTGCTACTACATTTCTCAGATTATAGAAGACATGACAGAATTTATAAAATTCATTCTGAACTAGAAAGTAGTTCCAAAACTTATCATATCACCAACTACACAGATGGCAGCAATAAATTCCTAAAGTTAGGAGCAGAAAAAGAACTTAGATTTAGAAAATAAAGTGTGTTTAAAATCTATATACTATACACACATTCTGTCCATTTTGGCAGAAAAAATATTAACTGACTAATTCATAGTAAAAAAATATTGTAAGGCTTGCAAGACTTGAAAAATACATAGGTTTCGATGACTTTCTTTCCAATGTGGTCCCAATTATATGCTCTGACATATTAATGTCTACTAGGTAGCACAATAAATAAGCTTCATTTTCATTGCTAAAAAAATATACCTATTTAAAATGATAAAAGCCTCAAATGGCATTTATTCATGGAAGTTATCTCAAGTAGTTAAAATGTTATACTGCTTACACAGAATTCATTTAGGATGCAAGGATATGACTTACAAATGTCTTTGAATCCTTCACATAAATATGCATGCACACCATTTATAACAGTAGCCTTGATGAGAACACGTTGTAACTGGCTGTGAGAAATGCTTAAGAGGCTCATATTAAAACAGAATAGAGAATGGTGGTTAGAAATCACAGAACAGGTGACACCTTATTCTGATAACCTGGTGATAAAAAGTGTAGGCGATGATGTATAGATAGTGGTAGTATTAGTAGTTTAGGATATAAACAGATCAATACTTACATGAAATTATAGTGCATTATGCAGTAAATCCATTAAAAACTTAGAAAATAGTATCCCCAAGCCAAGTTAATACATTTTTACCATAATTCATACAGTCCCATTATAAAAAACAGTAAGAACTACCAAAGGACTACTTAGAAGTTTGATATAGTACTTCAAGCACTACAGGGAAAGGGTTGTTTGTTGCTTCCAGTATACATACATTTCATTGTACCATTCCTGGAGAGACTAGTTCAAGGTGGAGATCAAGTATAATTTATATAAAAAAACATCAAAGTTGAACCACAGTCACAATACTGATAACTCAGTAGAAGAATAAAAAAAAGAAAGTTCTGATGGCATTTTAGCCTTAAAAAGATAAACCACCAATGTAGAGAAAATGTTCTTGTTCGTCTAGGACATGATACATAAATCTCATTCTGAAATATTTTCATATTTTGGAATATTTGGAATACATAAAAAGTGACAAGGTATCTTAATGATGAGATCCAAATTTAAACATTAAATTCATTTGTATTTAACATAACACCTAATAAAATATCTGAAGGTAATTTGATAGAATATTTGCTGCATGAGTGTTTGACTATGACCTACAAGAGGTCACATGTAAAATTCCCTACTAGTGGTATTGTGTCAGTCCTCAAAAATTTCAGACTTGGGCATATTAAGGATTTCAAATTTTTAGGAAAAGACTACTGTTTTTTTTTATATTATTTTTAGATAGACTCTCACACTATGTAGCCCAGACTGGCCTCAAACTTACGGAGATCCAAGATCAGAACTGTGTGACCTGACACTAGGTTGCTGCTTTCTATTTGTATAAAGTATCAATAAGGAAGTCAGCGTGCTGCAGATCACTTCACAGGGACTGTTCATTCTATCTCTGGCCTTCACCTAGTTTGGGAGGAGTGAGTGTGGCAATATAAGAAAATACAGCGTAGCTTCTAAAAAACAAAAACAAAAACAAAAACAGCAACTAATAGTGAAAATTCTAAAACTCTCTACTTTTTAACCATTAATTTTTCAGTTCTGAGATTATATTTAATATTTTTTCCTTTCCTTTTCCTCCCTCCAAGCCCTCCCATACACCACTCCACAATCTCCTTCAAATTCATGGCCTCCTTTTTTACTAATTGTTATTACATGCAGGTAAGTGTTTGTATATATGTATATATTCCTAAATATAATCTGGGTGGCACAAGCCAGTAGGATATGCTAAAGAGGCAGACTAAGGAGGATCACAAGTCCCTATGTAATTTCAATTGATGCGACAAACTATGGTCCTAAGGGTCCAATACTCTCATTCATCTCTACCTTTTTTCCCTATTCAGAAGGAAGAAAGAGACCTATAATATTCAGAAATTAGTCACTTTCATTCTTATAATCAATTATTTAGGAAATATAAGTGTGAGAATACGTGCTTTCATTGATACTGAAAGAAAGGAACTGCATATAATAAATGCCACAGCCCCTCAAACACATACATGTACGTAATACAAGACTAGGGTTGAAATGAAAGCCTCAAGCAATAAGCACTTGGATAAAAAATACTGTGTTCAAAAGTTTTGTGCAAGTATCGTGATAGAGCTATCTATATACTTACTGGGTTCTATACCTAAGGGAAGGTACTGAAAGGAAATAGTTAACACCTCAAGTGTGTAGTACCTTGACAAAACCAAGTAATTCCAGCAATATAAAGTATCTAAAATTCTGTGTGTTCAGATCAAAGGAAGCACTGCAAAAGGAAATAAGATGCTAAAATGAATCAGCAGAACTAACACATGGCATTTGTCAACCATGTGAAAGTTAAATATTAGAGTAAACAAAATGAGAATGCAAAATATCTCCTTTTAGCCTCTGGGGGGATACACACACACACACACACACACACACACACACACACACACCCCATAAAACAGCAATACATCTTTTATAGAAAGATTTAGTATAGTAAAAATGTATGACATCAAAAACACTGTTAAAAACACTTCAAAGAAAAGAGATACAACTTACACAGAAATCACAAATTAGGTTGACTTCAAATTGTCAAGAGCAAAAATGAGCTATAAATAACAGAATACACATTAAAAATATTGAAAGGAACTGACAACCTAGGATCCTCGTGGATGCGTCAGGCTCTCGGTTGTCCTTACGTTGTCCGTGTCCCTCTCGTGCCCCCTTCTCTGAGCTGGGGATGGGTGGCTGGTCCGTTGTGGTGCATACCCTTTCCCATCTGGTGGTGCACACACGTACATAAGCATGGGTACCCTGCTCTATCACATTTCACTTTATTCCCTTGCAACAGAATATAGTGGTTTGAATGAAAATAATCCTCCTAAGCTCAATAGTTGTTGTTCTCATTTGGAGAGGTTTAGCAGGTGTGGCCTTGCCAGGGAAGTATATTACTGCAAGCTAGCTTTCCAATCAAGTTCACTCTGCGTCTTGCTCACAAATAAAGATGGGAGATGAGATCCCCTGTCTCTGCCACCATAATTGCCACTTGCTGCTATGGCTCCACGCCACGGGGCTTCCCACATAAACCCTTCCTTCTGTAAGTTGCCGTACTGATTCTCTTTAATCATTGCAATAGAAAAATTAAGACAGAGTTTTCTCACTAAACCTGGAGCTAGGTTTGGAGTAGCAAGGCACAAAGATTCTCTATTCTCAGACTTCTTTCCCGATAGATGCTAGAGAGTTACAGACACCCACGAAATTACACTTGGCTTTTTTATGTGGGTCCTGAAGATAGGAACTCAGATCCTCTCTACTTACTCATCTCTCTGCTGGGTCTCATGGAGGCACTTCCCCAACTGAAGCTCACTTCTCTGTGATAACTGCAGCCTGTGTCAAGTTGACACACAAAACTAGCCAGTACAATGCTCCAACTTGTAATAAGGATACATGCTCTACTATGTTCATAGCAGCCTTGTTTATAATAGCCAGAAACTGGAAACAACCCAGATGTCCCTCAACAGAGGACTAGATACAGAAAATGTGATACATTTATACAATGGAATACTACTCAACTATTAAAAACTATGAATTCATGAAATTCTTAGGCAAACAGATGGAACTAGAAAATATCATCCTGAGTGAGGTACCCAATCACAAAATAACACACATGGTATACACTCAATTGATAAGTGGATATTAGCCTAGAAGCTAAGAATACCCAAGATAAAATTCACAGAACAAATGAAGCTCAAGGAGAAGGAAGACCAAAGTATGGATCCATACTTTGGTCTTTCTTAGAAGGGGAAACAAAATACCCATGGGAAAAGATACAAAGTATGGAACAGAGACTAAAGGAAGGACAATTCAGAGACTGCTCCAACTGGGAATCCTACCCATATTCAGTTATCAATTCTAGACATTATTGTGGATATCAGCAAGTGCTGGCTGACAGGAGCCTGATACAGCTGTCTCCTGAGAGGCTCTGCCAGTACCCGACTAATACAGAAGTAGAGGCTCACAGCCATCCATTGGACTGAGTACAGTGTCCCCAGTGAAGGAGCTAGAGAAAGGACCCAAGGAGCTGAAGTGTTTGCAGCCCCTTAGGATGAACAACAATATGAACTACCTAGTACCCTCAGAGCTCCCAGGGACTAAACCATCAACCAAAGAGTACACATGGTGGGACTCATGGCTCCAGCCACATATGTAGCAGAGGATGGCCAAGTTGGTCATCAATGGGAGGAGAGGACCTTTGGTCCTGAGAAGGTTTATGCTCCAGTGTAGGGGAATGCCAGGGCCAGGAAGCAGGGGAGGGTGAGTTGTTGAGCATGGAGAGGGAGGGTGGGATAGGGGATTTTTGGAGGGGAAACCAGGAAAAGTGATAACATTTCCTGTAAATAAAGAAATAAAGAAAATATCTAAAAAGAAAGAAAGAAAGAAAGAAAGAAAGAAAGAAAGAAAGAAAGAAAGAAAGAAAGACAGGAAGGAAGGAAGGAAGGAAGGAAGGAAGGAAGGAAGGAAGGAAGGAAGGAAGGAAGGAGGCTGAGCAAGCCATGGGGAATAAGGCAGCAAGCAGCACCCTCCTCTGTGGCATCTACATTAGCTCCTGCCTTGAGGTCCTTATGAGGCTTGAGTTTCTCTCCTGATTTCCTTTGGTGATGAATAGCAATGTGGAAGTGTAAGGTGAATAAAGAATAAACCCTTTCCTCCCCACATGTTTCATCACATCAATAGAAACCCTAACTAAAACACATACAAAATTTTAACAGAAAACATCAGCAGAAAAATGCAAAAGTAGCTTATGGTAAATTCACAATCAACTATTACATAACAATCAAAATTTTGTGTGTGTGCGTGTATGTGTGTGATATATATATATATATATATATATATATATATGTATATAGTATGTGTATATATATAGTGTATATACATATTATGTGTGTCATATGTCATATATACATCATGTATATATGAAAACATGTACATGATATCATACACACACACACACACACACACACACAAATATATAATA
Organism: Montemys delectorum; assembly: GCA_019843815.1. Taxonomy (NCBI): domain Eukaryota; kingdom Metazoa; phylum Chordata; class Mammalia; order Rodentia; family Muridae; genus Montemys; species Montemys delectorum. Next base: position 8,097 of record JADRCD010044595.1, on the reverse strand, counting down.
TTTTAGGTTTAAAATCAGGCCAAATTGAATATACAATTTAGATGGAGAAATAAACATTAAATCACTTATAAAAATAAAATGAACTATGTTTGCATATACTAACTCTTTACTGAATTTGTTTGAAGAGAGGAGCAACAATAACCCAGCCTAGCCTCCCCATGCTATGTAGGCAAGAGTGGTCTTCATGCCCACTTGGTAGGATTACAGGGATTCACTACCCAGCTCATTTCTGTCTCATTTTCATGTTATCCATACAACTCTTGTAGAAGATATAAATCATAACGTACCTGCAGAAACACTGTGGAAGTTCTCCTTGGCCATACAAAGGGAACAGAAAAGGAGTGTTGCCATACCGCCCTAGACACTGAAGAAACTTTTTAGTAGCTTTCAGACCATCTCCAGTAGAGCTTGTTGTCTCGGATGTCATTGCAATTGAGTGCAGGACAAAGTATTGTAGGTTGGGGGTTAATTTTTGAGTCTTTAAGTATTCAGAAAATGTAGTTTCCTCATATGCTATGAAAAGAAAGATGAAAATTTATTAATTAAAATCAGGTTTAATATCTACTTAAAACCACCCCACATTAATATAGTCAGGCCTGTTAAGGAATTCAAACAGGACACAAGTTTTCAACAGGATTCCAACAGTACTACAGCTTGGAAATGAACTATTTATAGGTCTTAAGAAAATATGGAATAACCTTGCTCTCCTAATGAATCAATAATATAGTTTTTTTAAGCTTTAAACAATCAATCTTTATTTAGTAATTTATTGATGTGAAAATCCAGGGAGATATGAAATAATTCAATGTGTTGCTGTAGATGGCAATAACCTCAATTCATTAGCATTTAAACTATACAGTAATTTTAACATTTATATCTAAAAATATTAAAGATAAAATGGAATGAACTGATAAAATGCATTAATAAAAATGTCACTTTTGTTACATTTTGCATCATACTTTGGTTAAAAATATACTTCTCCATCAAACCTAGGATAAAAACTTTTACTAAAAAATAATGAAACTAATATATCTGCGGCTGCTGGAATCCAACATTCTGACAATCACACATCAAATAATAAGGAAGACCTATAAAACTAATGAATCCTTTCTGTTAGTAACAGAGAATAAGTAAATGCACAACTAGCGGGAGGACCCAATCCTGTCATAGAAGACAGGGCTTTATGGAAATAATCTAAGGCAATTAAATGCTAGAAATGAACTTCCTGAGAGGCTGGAAGTCCAAGGTACTAGAAAGAACAACCCGGTATTCATTGCCTTAAGGCTTTAATAGCAAGAATTAGGCTCTCAGAATTCCATCACAGTAAATCATGATGTAATTCTCAATGTAATTTTATATATTATCAACAAAGTATTTTAAGTTTGTACAATATTTCCATTCCAATGTACTTAAAAAATAGCTGACATTAAAATAATGAAATCAATTTTGAACAAGCTAAAATAACTGGCCTTAAGAATGCAGTAAGACTAAACGTCGGCTTCTCTAGATCTGGAGGTTTCCCCTATGTATGACACGGCACTTATGTCAATCAAATGAACAGCTCAATTTTCCAAGTAAAAGCAGTCCAGAAAAACAACATCTCGCAAGTTATTACTACATTATTACTACTACTACTACTACTACTACTACTACTACTAGTAAAAACAACAAATTAAAGGTGAAATAACAAAAAAGACATGCCATATATCAAGAATCAAGTAATATACTATATAATGAGCCAAGTCTTAAATTCAGTTCCTAGTGCCATACATATAATGAATCAGTTAACAGTGTTTAATTTTAAGAAAAATTTAAAAGGGGAGGTGGCATGACATTCTTGAAATGTTGAAAATATCTGCATTATAGCTACTAGCTGCATATAGGTACTAAGTACTTAAAATATGTCTAGCATGACTGAAGAACAAACTTCTTCAGCATTTCATTTACATGAATCCAAATAGTTGCCTGTTTCTATACCTTACTAGATCTAGCAGTTAGAGTGCACTTTAGAATAATCAGTTGTTTCCCAAACTGAGGAAGCGTATTAAAATTAAAATCTCTAATAATCAGAAAGTACAAGTTAATGGAAAGCAATACCTTTATACTCATCAGGATGGTCTTCATATTCCATACAAAATGTAAGAAATTTCATAAGCATTCGCTTTTCTACCATACTAAGTTGCTTGCTATTGAAGACATCTGCTCTGGAACAGGGAACCTGAAAGGCATTTGAAAGTAAAGGTTTCAAAGTACTTCCTATTGACACAAGTATTCCCCTTTTTAGTCCTTTCCTCATTACAAGGTTATCATTTCCATTCCATTCTCGCTGCCCCATGTCACCTTTCATCACTTCTAATAGCATCTTTGTTAACTACAGAGGTAATTAATTTGAGAGCTCTGTTACTTAATTCTGCCAAGTTGTTCTTCATGCCTTTAAAAGGGTAATGGCATGTCACCCCTAATAGTGAACAAATGACAATTCAAATATAGTACTGCTGACTGAAACTAGCATTTCCTCAACATTAAAATCAACCTGGGGAATAAATGTTCAAAAATAAAACAGAAATTTTAATGGAGCTAATTTTGTATTTCGATTTATAAACCACCATGCAGAGTTGGAACTTACAGCCTTACTAGGATTGCTAGTGTTGCTTAGCCTTCCAAAATGAGGAATAGTAACTTGACTCAGAGAGTTGAGCAGCACAGTACCTGTTCCACAGTTCCTTCTCGAAATGCAAGGATCCTCGTAATATTTTTAAACTCTGCATATCGACTAACATTTGATTTGATTAGAAGATCGATTAGTAATCCCCGAGAATAGAGAAGCTGCAGACAGAAAGTATTTTAGAGGATATCACCAAAGGCAAAACAAACAAAACTGGTAATTACCATGTGCATGCAAGTGCACACACACACACACACACACACACACACACACTTACACCTGTTAGAATTTCCGTTATATATACATTTAAAAATCTACAAATATTATATAAGACAATTCATAAAATGTTCAAAATTCGTTATGGAAATTCAAACCAAAAAATTTTTAATCTAATAGGTTTATCTGCAACTCATTTTGTCAGTAAAACCGGCCCTAACCTCCTACATGGTTCTTCTACTCTTGCCGAGTCATAGGAACATTTATGCATTTCATTAAAGAAATGTTAATGCATTTAGTTAGGAAGTCTCCTCTCAGCTCTGGTAAGAATGTTACACTGCACACAGGACATTAACAATTCCTTTGTATTTCCTTCTAACATATCCTTGTTATCTGAAAGATATGATAGCCCAGGATGCAAATGTCTAAGGTTGGTACAAGATTCTGAACTGGAAGCAGAGACAGTTGGTTATAAGAAGAGATAAGTACAGTGGACCACCCCATGCCACAATACTGAAGAACAAACCAAACTCAAACAAAATAACCACTCATAGATTTGTGATACATTTGCCATAACAGAATCAAATTCTAAGCTCTCATAATCTAAGTTTATGTGAAGAACGGATTTAATCTTTCAGCATTTCTCAAAATTAATAGCAGAGATGAAAATAATAAAAATTTAAACACTGTTATCTAGGATGTTTGAAATTTAACCATATGGATAAATATTATATATTTTGCTATTTCCTATGATATACCTATATCTATAATATAGGCACCTATATTATATACCTATAATCTATAACTCAATATACTAAAATATAAAAGCTATATCTATATAACTAATTTTTCTCAATTATTAGTTTGAACACAAAAGAGTTAACATATTTTTAGAAATTAATCTAAATACTCTAAATAAGTATGCCATGTTATTTGATTACTTCATTCCTAACACAGTATACAACTGATATACTCTAGTTTGCCTTTATATTTACAAGTCTTACCCCTATAAAATAAAGTAGTATTTTATTTGTTTAAAATATAATCATTTCTGATTTAATTACCAACAGGCATAATTTTATAAATACTAATATATTTATACCCAAAATTATTTCTTATAAAGTCAAATAAACCTTAAAGCAAGTTATTTTCAGTTATTGCTGAAGAGTAAAAAACAAACTTCAATTATAATTATCTTGGGCGTAAGTTTTGAAAGTGTGGAAATAATACATGTACCATATTTAATCATAAGCCTTTTTGTTCAGTGTCATCTAAAGTGATCTACCATAGCAATTTCATGCTGATGAGAGTTAAAACAAATCTATAATTCCATTAAAATAATAAGAAGCTGTTTTAAACATTTTTTTTGTCTATGTGACATACTCGTTCCATAGTTGAGGTATATAAGCTTACTTAAAATAGGCTTAAATTAGAACAAAAAAAAAACCCTTTATGTTGAGTTTTCTCTAGTATTCTGAATAGTATAATCTTTTGTGTAGAAAAATATTCATATTTTCACACACTAAATTCAAAGCAAATAGGGGACCACACATAGTAGATTTCATCAACAAAATATAAGCTACATGAATCCTTCCCTGTCTATTATCACATCTTTTAAGGCAATGTCTGATTGGATATTTTATTATTGTTTTGAACAAAAATAGACTTGTTTCTTATGAACGCAATTCAATTGTGAAGCTTCCGATGGTCCAGTATCAGAAATTATAGTGAGCTAATGTTATAGTTAGTTATGAAAACTCCAGCAAAAACAAAAGAATTCTTCCTGTACTGTATCACCAGTAAGAAGGTATACTCCAAAGTCCTCAAACTAGACCATAATTTTGAAAATTCAGTTTTCAAAAATGCATTTGTTTATTTAGGATACTTATACAGGTTAAATTTTATAAGGGCTAAGGTATGTTTATATAAAATTTATTTCAAAGAATATGAAATTTGAACACAAATATTGGACACAAATAGAATTTTTCTTCTAATGAATAGTGTCCATACATTAGAATATTAGGATAGACTACCTGCCCTAATATAATAGCATTCTTCACACACAAAAAGTATTTAGTAGCATTTAAAAGCACATTAAATATATTATCACTAACATCTTTATTTAACTTATATTTAAAGAAAGTATGTTCTCACCAAGTTATCAAATTTTGTTTACTATCATTATATAAAGCAAATACTCTACAATTCAGAAACTAAAAGGAAGAAAAGTACACTTAGAGGTTCAGATGCTTTTATCAATCAATTAAAAATTATTGTTCTAGGTTAAGATGCATAAAATTGGTACTTACTTTTGAAACTAAATCAATGTTAAATCTTCTGCCTTCTTTAATAATTTGCGAATAAGTAATTCTATTTTTCTTTGGTGTCTCTATGTTGTCTTGTACTTTAGGGACATTTTCACTTGATTCTTCTGTTGAACTTTTAGCATCACACTGAGTTTCCTTCTCCCCTGCTGCTTCAGCATCATTTACTTCTGGTGAACTCTCTGGATCACTGCACTGACTTTGTTCAGCAGGTGTTTCACAGCTCCCCGCGCTTAATGACTCCTCTGCAGTAGGAAGGCAAGTAGCCCCTGCAGCCTCTGTGGAGTGTGCGGATGGCACAGAAGCATGATTTTTCTGCAGTGCACCAGCTTCTTCAACATCTGTGTGCAAATCCTGACTAATAAGAAATTATGATAGTTAACATCATGCTTCCTATAGTTCTAGCCTGCTGCAATGTACTGTTTTATAATTTTCATGGCAAGTTTTATTCCTGAACCCTTTTTGTCTTAAGTTCAGGTATGTATTGTCTCACGTGACCCATACATTAAACCACCACCTGTTAAAGTTTCGATGCAACTTTAAGATACATTAAGATATAAAATCCATAAAAATATTTTAACATTAAAGATACCATCAACATGAACTGTTTAAGCATTTATAGCAGAGAAATCTTATTTTTAAAAGCAAACTAACACAGTGTAATCTTCAAAATGAACAAATAGAGCTATAAACCACAACACCATTGCCGATTAACTCTCTGATTAACTCTCTAGACCTATAATATCCAGGGATAACAGAACCTACCATCAATTTGGTCTAAAACTAAACTAACATGTTGCATGCAAAGAGCCCAGCACTGTACATAGGGCAGAGAAAATGCTCAATAGTGGTAATTACCAAAGAAGAGTAACATGAAGCTCTTTGGACTTAATAGTATAACAGAGTACTTTGAGTCCAGTGGGGAAAATCTGACATGAAAAAAATTCAGCTTTCCTATTATTCTATGGTACCAAACAGGATCTCTTTACACTGTTTCCTATTTACTCTTGATATTACTCTACTGAAAGTGTCTTTTCCAAAGTTATTACTATAGTAAGCATTTTTAGTCTAATGTTATCTTGATGCAGTAGACTCACATTTGGCTTGCCTATATTGAACATTTCTCTTCCAGAAAATTCATTCTTCTCACTGAGCTGCCTTCTTGTTCAACACCTGGTCCCAATGCCTTGTATTTGATATGTCTGTTAAGTAAGCATATGCTAACTGAGTGTTAAGAGCTAACAGTAGCCCTTCCACTATCAAACCTAAACCCTATCTCTCCCCCCAAAAAAATCTTCCTTCCAAAACAAAAGTCTATCCTCTTTACTAATATTTTCATTTCATTTAAAATGCTTTCACATATGGCATCTCTATCATCCAATTAATCAACTCAAGTTCCCATATTCTATGCCTTACCATGTTTTGTCGTATGAGCTATTCTTCCCACTTTTCATAATATTACAATAACCCTAGTTCCATATATAACCCATAGTAACAACTTACATAGTCTAGAAAATATTATATTTCAAAACAACATATTTATTAGTTACTACATGTACTTTAATTTATGGATATAGTTTATCTTGCATGAATTTATCAATACCTTTCTAATTACCCATTGATCCTTTAGTACAGATTGATCATACCTAAGCTACATGCTAAATATTAAATGTTATCAAATCCAAAACTTTAAACTCTGGAACAATGCTGAAGTCCTTCTGTTTCCAGGTATGGAGATCTGAATGAGAAACATTCCCCATAGTCTCAGGTACCTGATTATCTGGTTTACAGCTGGTGTTGCAGTCTGGGAGGTTTGGGAGGGGTGGCTTTAATGTCATTGACATTGGGATTTGAGAGTTGAATGCCTCAGTCCCACTCCCTGTTTGCTCTGTCTGGTACAAGTTTGTGATTTAAGAGATGAGCTCTCAACACTCTGCTCCAGTTCACTAAACCAATATTTACTATCACTCTTCCTTGCCATGACAAACTCTTATCCCCCCAGAAACACAAGCTCAAGTCAACTTTTTCTTCTGTAAATTGCCTTGGTTATGCTACTTTATGACAACAGTAGAGGAGCAAGTAATATCGACGTTGGTACTAGAGACCAGGCTGTGGAGGTTCTCCTAAAGAGGATTTAAGAGAGAAGCAAAATAATGTTTCATTGAAAGATTAATATATTTCAGTAAAATTAAGTCTTACATGAGAGATAAGTATTGATTCTTAGGCATTTAATTTATATGAAATGGTCAGTATAGTCCTGGATGGCCTGGAATTTCCCTAAAGACTATGCTAACCCTAAGCTTGTATTGATTTTTAAGGTAGAAACTAGGGTTCTCTGGAATTTTCTGAGTCTATGTAAGGTAAAGTTTTGTTATATTAATAAGGTACTTGCTTTAGAAATTGAAATTTTAAAAAGTGTAGACATTCATCAGATAGAAAGGAAAGAATGAACACAGGTACATCTCCTCTTATCTCTAGGGCTATGCTCATATTTCCAGAATTCTCCATACATTTTCTATAATCTCATCCATTAAAAATATTTTAAAACTCTAAAAAAAAAAAGAGAGAAGCAATATTATTAACAAAGGGGCTAGAGACCATTCATGTCATAAGTTGGCAAAAAATGTGGCTGCTCTCTTTCTTTAACCTCAGAATATGCCTGGGGCTAAATTTTAAAAAGATGGATGAATTTCTTTGGCAAAGGAGATTTGAAGGCAGCCTAAAATTGACCGACACATGGTTATTGGTAATTATATTTACATATGTCCACAATTAAAAAAAATAGAGCAGAAAGAAATGCAACATTATTAATGGGAGAGGCCTCATGAAACTAAAAAGCATCCATAAAGCTAACGATTGTCATTCAGAAAAAGGTGGCAGTCTACAGAATAA
>JADRCD010044591.1:827-11591 GCA_019843815.1 Montemys delectorum | reverse complement strand
TCAGAAAGAACATTTAAGAAGAGGGTGTAATAAGGTCAGGTTGTTTGTAAGCAGCCAAACAGTTGCATGGTGGAGTTGAATAACTTCAGAAAAAAAGAATGAGAAAGCCCAGAGCGTCTCAGGAAGCAGTGGACAGTCATGCTTTTTGCAGATAAGCTGCAGTGCTATGTGGATGAAAATTAAGAGCATGAAGAGAATTCTGGTTTACTTTAGATAAAGGGAGAGTGTAACCAGAGGGACCTGGAAGGGTCCTGATTGAGCTGGAACAGCAGACTGAACTGGCCCATGAGGAGAGAGAGAGAGAGAGAGAGAGAGAGAGAGAGAGAGAGAGAGAGAGCAAAGATCAAGAGGGGAGAGAATTGAATTGGGTAAGCTAATGTGGTAAGTGAGCCCAAACTCTAGGCCTGGGTAGGGGGTGGTGTTCCTTTGAGACACGCTATGTGTTGTAAGCAAGTGACTATCTGCAGCAGTGGTTTCTAGGATAAATCACATTAAGGGGATATTTATTTCTCCCATCTTTGTTTGGCTTCAAGTGAAATAACTTTCTAGACTTCTGGCCTGTGATTCCCAAGCCCAGTTGGATTGACGCCTAATAGGAGGGGACAATACTATATAATGTTTTTGGCATTTTAGAATGGTAGGTCTATATCCAGGGACAAAGGTAGAATCTAGGTTCTTTACTTTTGACCACAAGGAAGTACCTTTTTCTTAATGAACCTCAACAAAGCCCAGCTGACTTCATTTTTCATATTGTAATTTAAATCCTAAGAGCTGATATTTACCTTTTTAATGTTGCCAGGGAAAAGAGAAGTGAAGTCTAAAATTGACCATGAGAGAGATTTAACCCTCAGTAACCTACAGGTTAATTTGTAATAAATCCTAGTTTTCTTTTACTCAATGGATTTTAACTTTGCACGTGGATGGTATAACCTGTTTTTCCAAGAGTTATATTTAAAACAAATAAAGAGACTGTGGACTACAGTGCAGGGACAGCCATATTCAAGATCCACACCATGCACAACAAGTCTTTAAAAGAACATAGGCATGCCATCAAGAAATTCTAATCACAAAAATATGAGTTTCTTAAACAATGCACTCAAAGTTCTAGAAAAACACACCTGTGGCCAAGAAGCGCAAGGAAAGAGAAGACACAATGAAGAGCATGTAAGACATCAAGGCCAAGACTCTGTCCACAGGCTGAAGCTAATTAGGCATTTGTCAACCTTAAGTGTAAAAACCCGAGATGCCAAAGGGGTAAGCTGTAAATTGAATCAACTTGCTTGTATGTTCACCCTGACCTGTGGGAATAAGCTCTAGCTTTCATTGAGAAGGGTTTCCGTTTCTGATAACCCAAGGTCAGGCCGAGAATACAACCAACACTGCCTTCTTTTCCAGTTCCATCCCAGGCTCCATTGACGAGAAATGTCTAGGCCCTATGTAAGTACCAAAGGAAAGCTTGGTCTTACTGATGCCCAACATCTTTGGGCTGCTATCTGTAAGAGGCTTTGTCCTTTGAGCTATTTATGTAAGTGAGTCAGGAGGAAGCAGAAAAATGATGAATTTCAAGAAGCCTAAGAAAGTAGTCTCTCTTTTATGTTCATTTAAATGAGTTAAAAAACAAAACTCTAGATCTTTATTCAGTGTTGGTCACTTCCTCCAAACTTTGACTTCTTTCTGAAATCTGTAAGACTTTACTTTGTAGTTTTTAATTTGTCACAGGATAATTTTTAGAAGCTTACTCATTCATACTGGAAGTAAGGCTCCCATTAATATGTTTTTAAAATTATTTAAAGTATAAAGATGTGTTTATGCAGTAATGCTAAGTAAAAAAAATGACAATGAATGGAACGTATGCCAGTTTTAGAAACAAAAGTACTTATATAGTCATACTACATAAACATGAAGGGGAAGTTTGTCTAAATATTAATAAGGATTTTTTCCTGTTCATTGGGTTATAGGTGATTTTTTTATCTTATTCTTTGGAAAATTCCATGTTATATTTTAAAGAATAACATTTAGTTTTTATGATCAGAAAAATAATAAAATTGATTTAAAAAGTTGTTGGAAGGCAGTGAATGAATAATTAATAAGTGAATCAGATAGTCAATAAATCCTCTAGTAGTTCAGGGAAGAAAATGATTATCTAAATCAGAAGTCCAGACTGTTACAGGCATGTATTTGAATCTGGAGGACAGCCACCAGAGTATCTAGGTTCTTGTGCCTCTTACAATGAATTGTGCAGAGATATAAAAATCGTTACTGGAAAGGAGATATTTTATTAAAGGAGGTGCACCAGACCCAGCCTGTGCCCTGATTCTAAGAGAAAGACTGGAGTGGGAGAGCTGTATGACATTTTTTGGGGTCACTTATACTTGTCTCTCTAAGGTTTATATAATGAGGTGGGCCTTTTAGATTATACTCCTTTAGTTGAAGGAAGCCAATGGGGCCTAAAGGACTCTACTTTTTCTATTCTTTTCTGGCCTTAATTCATCAGTAAAAATTGTCCCAGAAATCTTTTTGGGTGCAGAAGACTAATAATTCATTTTCCATGGCTGTTTCCATGCTGATGAAAGGTAGGGGTCTTGCCTAAAAACATACAATGTTTTCTTTATTCTGTCCATGGACCAGAGAAGAGGTTCCATTTCATTTTCTGTGTCAGCCAGTGGTTGGTAGCCTTGGATGTTGGCACCTTAATTTGTAGTAATTGTTAGATTCTAGGAGATACAAATCAGGTTATTAGGTTGAGGATACAGAGAACAAAAGCACAAGTTAATAAAATATGATTATTGGCATCACTGCGTCTACTTTCTTACAACCAGCTACTCGTGGATCCAAAGAGAATGACTATTCATAACTTTTATAGATACTAGAGAGTATATGTGACTATATCTTAAATTTTTAAAAAAATTTTCTGTGTGTATGTCTCTGTGAGTATATTCCCATGTGTGAAAATGCCTATGGAGTCTACAAGAGAGTCTTGCACTTGAATTACAAAAGATTGGGAACTAATTTGGGTACTGGGAACGGAGGTCTTCTGGAAGAGGAGCAAGACCTCTCAACTAGTGAGCTATTCCTTTATTCCCCAAGAATTGGGTAGTTATTAATCATCTTTAATTTCATAAAACTTTGTTCAACTATTTTTGTGAATTATTAATCCAAAAGCAATATATTCTACTAAGCATTGCAGAGATTCCCCCCACCCCCCGCTTTGGCTGCCAAAATTTCTAAGGCCTTGCAATTCTGCAGGCACATTTATGAGAAACAGTGAGGACTTTCCTGTTGTGTCCTAATGGCAATTAAAATGGCCTCCCATGTTTGTTGATAGTGCCAAGGACAGGATTTAGATTGACCTTTTTGAATTAAATCTCCTGTAGGTGGGAATAAACCTCTGACTATACTCCACCTCCATCATGATAGTTCTAACACTGGGTTGTCAGTATTTAGGCCACAGAACTCAGGATTGCTTAGTAACCCTGGGGCGATATCTGTTCTTTTTCTGTAGGAGGCTGTATCTGGGAGGATTGGAGAAAAGACTCCAGCTTGTTAATATACCCAGAAGTGGGGAATTCTATATGGTATATTTGGGTAAGTCTGTGAAAGAGGGAAAAACAGTATATTAACCTTATCATTTCTGGGGCAAGATAGAAAGTATCCAGTGTCCAGTAGGCTTACAGCAGGTGCTGATTCCTGGACTCAAACATATACTGTAGAAATGGAAAAGTTTTGAGATGAAAGAGAGGAATCCTATATTTTCTAATACACAAAATAAGAGGCACAATTACCATGTAACTTATTATTACATACCCAGAGGAGAAGAGGTGGTACAGTAGGGGGGTCTTTTGGGGTCACATTCAGAATGACAAGGATTAGAAGATTAAAATGAGGAAAATAGATTGAGTAGCCTTTCCTTTGATCATTTGGTAACAAAACCCCAGTATCTGACAGAGATGTGCAAAGGGCTTGTCCTTATTACCATTTATTACTAAGGCAGAATCATGAAAATGGTTACTAGGAGAATAGTTTAACATTCTGTTGTCCCAGGACACAGGACACAAGAAACTTAGATGGAAGGATTAATGATTTGAGTCTCTCTCACTTTGGTTCCCAGTGTGGCTCTTCTCTGCTTTCTTCTACAAATCACACACTGATGATGCAAATGGAACATTTAGTATCACTGTAAATGTGTCAGCTACCTCCAAACGAGAAACTCATCCATTTATGAAGGAAATTTGTGTGGCCTTCAAATTTGGGTTCCTAGTTCTTGGGCTGCTTCTCATCTTACTGTTGATGACTTAATATATGGGTTATACTAGAAAGATACATAGGACCCTCATTTCCTCCATACTGATTAGTAGTCTTCAAAAAGGATAGTTGTTGCTGTAGTTGCTACAGCTCCAGGTAAACTAAATAGTCAGAGGAAGTGGTGAGGTCAGCAACCTTGTTTAAAGTAGGAACCTGTGGATATTTGTGGTGGTTTGATCAAGAACAAGCTCCGTAGGCTCATATATTTAAGTGTTTGATTCCTAGTCAGTGGACTGCTTAGGAAGGATTAGGAGGTATGGCCTTGTTGGAGAAGGTGTATTTCTGGGCATTGGCTTTGAGGTTTCAAAAGCTCACCCCAAGTCCAGTCTCTCTTTGTCTGCTCCTTCTGGATAAGATGTAACCTCTAAGATGCTGCTCTGGCACCCTGTTAGTCTTCTGTCATGACCTCCAACATGATGATCTGAAACTGTAAGCAAGTCTCCAATTAAATGCAAGATACCATTAAAAATTAAATTAGAGACAGGGTTTCTCTGTGTAGCCCTGGCTGTCCTGGAACTCACTCTGTAGACCAGGCTGGCCTCGAACTCAGAAATCTGCCAGCCTCTGCCTCTCAAATGCTGGAATTAAAGGTATGTGCCACCACCACCCAGCTGTTTATAAAGTTTTTTTTTTAATGGTATCTTTTCATAGCAACAGAGCAGTAACTAAGGCAATCACTTATTCCTGGAAAAGGAGGAAGGGAAATTAAAGTATTGCATCATCTAATCATTCTCAGAATCTAGTGAAGAAGGAAATTCCATGTAATAATTTGTAGGAACTGAACTTAGTGTTAGATTTCAGAGCTGTCCACTCATTAGAGTGATGGGCAACACTTTTTGCCATTTTCAGACTTCTGGCAGCCCATGTCTTAGAAAAATTTCAATGATCGTTTGTAATCCTGATCTAGTCTCCTTTTTCAATGAATCCTATTTGAATGGAAGAGATTAGCCAGGTTTTAAGTAGATTTTTGTCGAGCAAGAAGTTTTGGCTCAACCATGGATTCCCTGTGTCTCAGACAGTTGAGTCTACTCTTGTTAATATTTCTTAGGGTTACTTGAGTGCTGTGGTGGTTTGAATATGCTTGGCCCAATAAGTGGCACTATCAGGAAGTGTAGCCATGTTGGTGTAGGTATAGCCCTGGAGGAAGTGTGCCACTGTGGGGAGTGGGCTTTGAGACCCTTCTTCTAGCTGCCTGTGGATGCCAGTCTTTTCCTAGCAGACTTCCAAACAAAGATGTAGAGCTCTCAGCTCCTCCAGTACCATGGCTGACTGGACATTGCCATGCTTTCTGCCATGATGAAAATAGACTGAACTTCCCAAACAGTAAGCCAGCCCCATTAATTGCTGTACTTTATAAGAGTTGCCCTGGTCATGGTGTTTGACAATTACATAGGATATTTGTACATCTACAGACATTGTGAAATTAGAAGACTGTCCCTGGGAGGCTCAATAAATGTTTTCTCAAAGAGAAAGTAGGGTACGTGGGATCAAGCAGTGAAACATACTTGTCTTCAAATTGACAGAACATTGGAGGAACAAAGTACTATCTTTGGGAGAGTCCTTTACTATATCTGTAAATTAATAGAAAAGTTCCAGCAAATAAGAGGACTGAGTAATTGGTCCCAATACCCATTAAATTAATTTTCTTACTAGCCACATTTAGAGTTACATGAGTGCTTTCAGATGAAATCCAAATGTCAGAAATTGAAACCCAGCCTGTTTCCTTGAAATTCTTAGTTCTGTAAAGTAGCCATAGTATTGAGCATTGGCCTCTTCCTACTCTGAGTATGGGGGCAATCCACCTCCCAATGCCAGACCTTATATTTTCACATGGCTAGAGTGGGTGGAATGGGGTGATACAGATACATGCTGAATGGAATGGGATTTTGTCCAGCAGAACTAATTTTGGCTTTCTAATCTTTGGCATATATTAATGAGGATCTTTTGGTAGATAGGGCTTGCCAATATTATCTTCAAAGTTAAATGTCTCTACTCTCCTCTTTTCCCATTGATCTTCCTCTAGAGTCATTTAAAAATGTATTGGTTGTTTATGAATTTCATATCAGGTACCCCAATCCCACTCATTTCTCCTTCCCCTCCTACCTACCTTCTAACCTTGCAACCTCCCTCACAAGTGAGAAAAAATATATGTGTGTCATAGTATGTGCCACAGAATACCCTTCAGTCTACACTTTGCTTGCAAATACTCATTGCAATGAGTCATTGGTGTAGTTCAAGGCCTCTGGCTTCTGCTATTTTATTAATACTGGAAGCCTCATTGGTACTCCTTTCAGATATCCTGTTGTTGTCCTGTGTCTTGGAGATCCGTAGGACCAACAGTTCATAGATAGGGTAGATGTTGGGGTGGTCCAATCCAAAGCCCAGAGTTTAAGCCTGAGATGTATCTGAGCTGGTCAGCCCACCTGTTCTTCCACCCTGATGCTTTTTGGGGAAAAGAGAGGTCATCTCTCCCTCACTCATGCTACTGCATGGCAGACAAGTGGTGGGGCCAGCTCTTTCATGCTCATGCCCTCAGGGGTGACTTGCCTGCAAACCTGTCAATAGGCTCACCTCTACTCTGCTGCCCAGGTGAGGTGCAGGGCCCAATCTCCCAAGTGCTGCAGTTGGTGAGGGGCATTGCCACCTCTCCTGATCTTATGACCTCAGGACTAGGTCACCCGCCTGCCACAGGTGGTGAGGGGGGGAGGTGGAGAAGGTTATCTTTCCTTCGTCTGTTCTACCACATATAAGACGAATGGTAGAGCCACCCATGCTCCTATCCTTGGAGCTATCTCACCTGTAACTCCCTCAATGTGTGGAGCCTGCTCTCCTGAGTACTGCAGCTGGCTATGGACAGGGTCAACTATCCTGATTTTGTGCCCCCAGGACCATATCTCCCTGTTTTAGTTAGGGATACATTGCTAGGAAGAGACACCATAACCAAGGCAACTCTTATAAAGGAAAACATTTAGTTGGGGATGGCTCACAGGTTCTGAGCTTCAGTCTATTATCATCATGGCAGGAAGCATGACAGTGTCCAGGCTGGCATGGTGCTTGAGGAGCTGAGAGTTCTACATCTTGTTCTAAATGTAAATAGAAGACTACTATTTTCCAAGCAGCTGGGGTGGGGGAAGGGGCCCCTTCCCCCCCCCCACATGCTCATAATTCTTCCAACAAGGACACACCTCCTCCATCAAGGACACACTTACTAATAGTGCTACTCCCTGGGCCAAGCATATTCAAACTACCGCACTCCCACAATACCCATGTAAGGGTTGGGACTAGTTCTGTACAGTCTTCAGACATCAAAATATCCCTAAGTGGCAGCTCAGACCAGGGACTTATGCTTGGTTTTGGTGGTAACAGAGTCCTAATAATTCAGGGCCATGTACATGTCCCTTGGTAGCAGCACAGGCCAGGACCCCACCATGGTCCCAGGTGACATTACTGACTACTCATATTAGACTGTTCCTGACTACCCTGGAGTCTCTAATTCTTCCTCTCTTCATTACGTGCACATCCTTCAGTTTCTCTTTCTCTTCCACTTCTTCCACTAACACGCTCCTCTTAGAGGTGCCTGGAGTCTCTGAGTGTCTGGAGCCATCTCAGGAGTGATCTCAGGAGTTCTATGTCTTGCTCATGCATTATGCTACTAGGGAGGGGTCATCTCATACATGCTTCCCTACATCCAGGTCTGTGTGGTACCCAACTGGTGAGCATCTCAGGCTAGCTCCCTGTCCAGCCCCATGGTGGTGGTTTGGTAGTCATCTTAGGTTTGCTCCTCACCTCACCCACCTGAATGGCCTCATGTGAGGGTTGTCTGTCTTAGACTCACACCTGCCCAGGGCTCTCAGGCCCAGACTGGATTCTTCTAGTCTCCAGATTCCTTCTAGTCTTGGGAGCTGTCAGGGCCTGTGTGGTGCCAGACTAGTGATCTGGTAGTCTTCTTAGGCTTGCTTTTCTCAGGGAATGTTAGGCTACTAATCATTCAGGTGTCCATAGGTCAGAACACTGAATGTAGACATTGCCCCTCTCCTCTCTGCCATCTACTGATACACATGTGACACAGAGGCCACTCCTGCAATGCTTTTAGGGGAAGGCAGACATATTTTTTAAAAGACATTGTCCAACAGCTGATCCTGAGGGGTTGGGGTCTTATCTGTAATTTCAGAAGCTTTCTGTGTATATCAGAGACTAATAAAATGCTGACCTAGAAAGGGTTGTCTTTCTGGAGATAAGGGATCCAGGTTGGTGAATTTTCTGAAGGCCTCCAGTTAGCTTATTGAAAAATGATTTTCTTCATTTCATTGAGTGAACTCTCTGACTTGTAAGAGTTAACATATCTTAATGCATTTTCCTTCCTGAAATATGACTTTCTAATATCACTCCACACCTTGCTGTCCCTGCTGTTATAATTCCCATAAATGGGCCCTTGATCTCTTATGACCTATATTTTTGGCTGACAGACATTAGTACTTTGACTAAGTAACTTTTCTGCATGCTGTTTAGCCTACTTGAAAGTCCTTTACTTTTCTTCATGGAGTAGAGGAAGTAGTTGAGACTAAGTACAAGTTATTCCACGGAAGTTAAACAGGGAAACTTATAGTTTACAAGTTACTGGTAAACCTGGAGAGATCCTTAGAGAGGGTTCTGAGTTTCTCTCTCATGATTTGGAGGTCTGCAGTGGAGAAAGTACCATTACCACATATTGTCTTTATGTGCCAGGTGCTGTCTTTATGGAGTTTTGTAGGCCTAGGACAGGATGGTTGATAGGAGGCTCTGTTTTTCTGTAGTGCTGCTTTCTCCTATTTTCTGGTTACTTGGGGTCAATTGAAAAATGTGGAGTTGGCATGGAGCTCTGTGAAATGGGAGGAGATACTTTATTCAGGCCCTGTTGCTTAACATTTCTCACTTGAAAACTAAAATTTACACAGAAAGGGATCATTTATGAGATCAGTGTTTCTCCCTTTTTAACTACTTATTGTATATTCCAGCTTCCTGCTAGAGAACAACGAAGACTTGAACATAAGTTCCTATAATTTTCCTTTATTTTTACAAAACAGATCAACCTGCAGGGTGGTGCAATTTCAGTTTACACCCCCGGGCCCAATTTCCCCATCACTCAGATTGTGTTGAGGCCATGTGGTGTTATAGTAAAGTATTAACCTCTTTTTCTTTAGATTCTCAGGATCAAACTTGAGTTATGAGATGTCTTATAGCTGACCCCAAGGCAGGGATGGTGCTTATGAAACAATTGCCAACAAGATTCCAAGGAGGCACTTAGGAGTTTTTATAAGTGCTTCCATTTATAAGAGATTAGATTGTGTGCAGACATAGGTACTAGCCACTTTCAAGGAGTGGCTCATGCAGCAGCCCTTAAAGACGTTATATGCGCTGAGGGGAGAAAATGGTACCTGTTATACAAGTTGGAAAAGGGGACATTTTGCACATAATTGCTACCATAGAAATTTCAAATTAAAAAAAAAATAAAGTGGGCTCCAGTACCCCATAGATGGTCTACATAGCCCTTGGTTTGTGCCTATGATGTCAGATAGGAATAGACTGGGCTGATTGTGAATGCTGATTACAATGAATATTCACGGGCAATCTCTTGTGAGGGGTGGGAAGTGGCAGATGAGGCCCCTCACAGTTCCTGTCAAACAGTAGGAAATATATATCATTGTACGGGGCCCCCAAAACTAACATGGCAAATTGATAAACTTCAGTGACCAAAGTGCATCATTGATCAGCTCTATCAGGCAACCCCAAACCTCAGTTCTACCACTTGACTTAAACAAACCCATAACATGAGAGTCTAAGCCATCACTGTGATGGCATATGGATCCTTGCCTCTAAGCATACTAAGATTTATTTTAGGAAGAGGCAGTCAGAACCTACAGAGACCACAGATTCACCTGGAATGATGCATGAAGATTATATATTGAGGTCCTGACTCAGTTGCTCCAAACTTATCTTGATATTAAAATTTAAATAAAAAAAATAGCTCTCTATCTGGTGATATTCTCCAATGTTAAAAGAGGAAAGATTATCAGCTCTATAAAGACAGAGTTTTGGAGTCCTGAAATTGTGCTTATGCATTACAAAGAGTAATGGAAAATCAGAAATGAAGCTGTACTTAATGATAAAAATTACCTTGGGCCTCCTGACACCGGGATCTATATGTCCATAATTGCACAGTGACATTGATGCCCTACCATGGCCACTTCAGCCTGATGTTGGTTATATCTACAGGAAGTCAATGAGGCACCGACACCATTACAAAGTTCTGCTGGAGGAATGACAAAGATCATTAAGGAGTCTTTGGTTCATATATCCTACCCAATATGCCTTAATATTTATAGGGCCAAGATATTTTGAGACAAATGGAAGTTCTTTTATATTATTGGAAGCATGTTGTCTCTCATCAGATGCTACAAAGAGAATTTAACCCATTAAAGTTTA
>JADRCD010044527.1:4287-17168 GCA_019843815.1 Montemys delectorum | reverse complement strand
AAAAAAAAAAAGTTAAATTGGGCCACAGAAAAAGAGAGAATGCAGTGTAAAGAGGAAAGCAGTAATTCAAGTAAGTAAAGGGATGCCAAAGACTGTCAGCAAAACACCAGAAGCCAACAGGGTTGCATAGAAGGGACTTTTGCAAACCTTAAAATAAACAACAAAAAAAAATACAAAAAACAAAAAAAAAAAAAGAAAAGAAAGAAAGAAAGAAAAAAGCAACAACAAAAAACCAAACAAACAAACAAGCAAAAAAAAAAACTCTGAGACCTTGTTATTAAAATCCTAAATTGCATCCCTATAGAATTTATCTCAATAAATCCCTGTTGTTTTATGTATCATGTCTGTGGGATTCTATTATAGCAGGGTTATGACTATACTACCACAATAAAGGAGGTAATAGGTCATCACCAAGTTTACCAAGTTCATATACATACACAGCTCTAGGTGTAAACTCCCACACCTGGAAAGTGAAATGGGACTGGGGGCATATCAATGCATATGTAGACATCCTTTTGGGAGTAGCTAATAAAAAGAAGACATCTAGAAAAACATTAATATATAATAAAGGGGTCTGCCTAAAATAGAAAAGAACCTTGATCCAAATCTCACCTTAGGAGACAATGAGTACCACTAGGATGTCACTTGGATAGTGACATACGCATGTAGGCACCATTAATGTGGGAACTCTGAGAAAAATTAAGAATGTCATTTAGGATAATTGGGACCAATTCTTTTGTTTGATACAATTTACTTTCTCTTGTTTTTATCTTTTAAATTACTGATAAACATTAAAAATTACAAGTTTGAGGACCCAAAGGAAAAGATAATATGTAAGTACCTACATGTATTTATTGTCTTAAACAACAGTATTATTTCTATGAAACTGCTAATAAGAAACATTATTTGGAGGCTTTGAATTATTTGTTTTATTTTTATCTCTATTATCATGACAAATTTTCAAGTCAAAACTCAGATATATCTTATTGTCAAAATGTCTTTCACAGGGATACAATCTTAAAGTCTATAACTTATGTGTCATTAGTTTCAGTTTTGTGACTAATATAGTTGGATTTCAAAAGCCTGTGTATCTGAAAACATTCTTTCTGTAATATTTATGACTTTATGCAACTGGATTTACACTTATGATCATTATTCAATTTATTATCACAATAACCTCTAAAATATAGTTCTAAAAGAATGGGAAAGCAAGTAACAACACAGGTGAAAGCATGCTTTATTAATAATGTGATAATGTTATCGCACAGGCTGTGTATGTTTATGTGAACTATTATATAAATGCAATTATTTCTGTGGTTATCAGCCTAATAAAAGTAAATATGATGTGTATTGCTAATATACTTATAGTTTGAAGGTACAAATTGACCTATGACTATTCTAGGCTTAAGTTACTTTCTCAAGCAGGTATATGAGCATAATTCTACTACTTCTATTATATAAATCTTCTATCTCTTAAAAGGTTAGATAGTTGGCTCTTTCTGCTGTAAATCTTTTTTGTTTTCACCTCTAAATGTTTTATTTAGTCTCTTCCCTCAGGCTGAAAGCATTTGTATATAGCTCCTCTTCTATGTCACCCTCTAACAAATTTTCACTGTCAGTCAAAACCCCTTCACGTATGTCATAATATTTATGCATTTCTTGCCGATATCCTAAATCAAATGATGTTCCATATGTCACTCAATATCCTGAGACTATTTTAGGGCTTCTCACCCAACATTTCTCATATTCTGTCACCACCAACGCCTTCATTGCACTTACCCTATCATGTGTAAAAGACAAAGACCTTTGAAGTGTTACAGAGGTTTCCCAATGACAATTTATACATGAAAGCTAATTCTATCATAAGGTAGCCTATATATATGCATATTTATATGTAGAAACTAGCAAGTATGTATTAAGTGTGCCAAATAACTGTAAAAATTTCTGACTCTGAATTAATTGAGAAATATAGAAGTGAAAAGAATCCAAATAATATTTCCCTAAAATGTAAATGTCTAAAGGTAAAAGTCACTACTTTTGTAGAAATCATTTTCTTAACCATAGATACTCTCTGTTGCTGTTCCTTGGGTTTGAACAACTACAGAATATGTGTAATCACATGTTCAGTTACAGTTTACATTCTGCAAAACTAGATGCTCTAGAGTATAAAAGAAATATTTATTATCAGGCTACCAATTGTGAATCTATATCTTCATTGTACAAATAATTTAACCGAACCAACCTTTGAAAACTTTCCTCCTTAGTTTTGGTGTCTTGGAACTGAGTGTTCTTTATGTAGCATAAACTAAGTACATATTACATTATATTGAAATAAAATTTGGTGATATTATATATAAAAATAGGCTCCTTTAAGCTGAAGGGTTTGTAGCCCCTTAGGACGAACAACAATATGAACTAACTAGTACCCTCAGGGCTCCCAGGGACTCAACCACTAACCAAGGACTATACATGGTAGGACTGATTGTTCTGGCATCATGTGTATAGTAGAGGATTGCAAAGCCAATCATCAATGGGAGGAGAGGCCCTTGGCCCTGTGAAGGTTCTGTGCCCCAGTGTAGGGGAATGCTGGATCTGCACAGAGACAACTACGCAGGGTTCGTGAAATAATGAATCTCAATGGAGCAGCTACCACTACGACTCCACTAAACTAGCATAATCCCTAACTAGGTCCTAAATATCTGTTTTTATATCCACAAATATGTGTGGTTCTTACCCCTCATAAGAAATTTTCTCTTTGCGACATATGCAAACTCCTACAGAAAGCAACAATCAAAATGCAACGTTATGGGCCCTGGTCTCAAATGATACATCTACAATAAGACTTTATATAAGATGCAGGAATCTTTGTTGAAGAGAGGTCAGAAAGAATGCAAGAGTTAGATGAATTTTTTTTCTATAAGATTGTCTCCAAATAATTTCAGAAGTGTCACCCATCAAGTCCTATGGGCATGAGCACCTAAATATAAGCTGAACAAGAAAGACAACAATAGACATGCTCTGCTGGATAGCAGGGAATACCATGAGACCTCACCTCTACACAAAGAGCTATAGTCAAGAGAGGAAAGCTGGGAATGGAAGAGATAGTCTTCAGTAAAAATCATACCAGGTGGTTATCTGCTGCAAATGATCAAGTCCTGAAAACATATATTCAAGTAGGATTATATGGAGCTAACAGCTTATATTTAGGAATATATATGTGTATATATATAGATGCAATAACAATTAGTGAAAAAAAAGGCCATGACTTTGAATGAGATGGGAGAAAGGCATATAGGAATGTTTGAAAACAGAAAGGGGAAGTACATTCATTAAATTTTAATCTTAATAAAGAGAAAGAAATTGAGGGTCTATAGCTTTGAATCTATGGTCACGAAGAATTAATGCATGTCTTGTAGAGTCTCAATCCTAGATGTATGCCAACCACAAATGTGGCCATTCAAAACCAACTGTAATTCCAGTTTGAGACAATCAAATGCCCTTTTTGGTCTCTACAATAGCACACAAGTTTACATAAAGTCACAGAAGTTAACAAACATGCCCTCAACTAAAAATCACTTTTTAAAAAGTTGAGTAGTATAAAATGTTAGTAGATCAATCAAGAAAAACAGGAGTAGGTAAATCTAACGAAAATGTATTTTCTCTTTAAAAAAAAAAAACAAAAACTAAAGCTAATGGTAGTAAAGCAAAGTAGAGTCACCTGTGAAACATTTCTGATATTCTACATTTTTAAATGTATACTTGAAGCATATTAAGTTCTATCATTTCATTTCATCGTACAAATGATTTTGTAATTAAAGTTAACCACCAAAAGAAATTGTATTTAGCATCTCTGTGTAAAGAAACAAAATTGTTTCATTAAATGATGCTAGATTGGAAGAGAAGCCTAAGGCATAAACATTATAACTTCAAATGTAAAGTTTTAAGTTCTTTTCTTTTGTACTGTAACTTGAATAACACAGAGCAGTATTTTGGCTATGTTGTAATGGTTGTTTTATCTGATGTACATTCATGTAATGGACCTTCATTTTGTTGTCATAGTGAATGAACAACATGATGATAAATGGAAGAAAGGAGTTTGTGTAAGAATGCAATTTTGTCTAGACATACTGTGAAGTGCATATATAATGTCTCATTTAAATAATATCATGATGTCACATTTTGATTTATGTCTACAATTCCTTTTTTGTGACAGAAGTCACAGGGTAGGGCACAAATTTAATAGAATATGCCTGATGCAGTAAGTATAATATAAAAAAAATATGCAGAAGTTTTACTCATACATCATTTGGACCAAAGACATGACTTCATAGTGTCTACATTTCAATTCAACCTTTAGAAAAAAAATTTTTAAAGTATTAGTTATCTAGGACTAAATAACAGTTTCTGATCATAGAACAAATATGGCCCCTTTGAATATGATGAAGAAAACTTTAAGAATCATCAGGTTATATGATATTATTTTGTTGCCATAAGAACCTAAAGCAGGTATTGTGAGTAAACACATTCCAATCATAATTGTGTCTGCCTGTGTTGACACTCTCCTCTGACGAGCACTGATGTGGCTTTCTTTCCTCAAGAGGATCATAATCTGGTGAAGTAGATAAGTGTTAAGCAAATGAAATATAATCAGTTCATAATGAAACGAAAAACATATTTGAAGAAAACAACAACGCCAAAGGTTACTAGAAGCGAAGCTAAGGGAAGACGGGAATAAAATGTGGGAAAAGAATTTAGACAACAACTTAACAGATAAGTAGGGACTTTTTTCTTGTTGTCAAGAGATTGCAGGGTACAAAGAGGGGGGAAAAGACTCCCCAGTTCGTAAAACATCATTCAGATTTTTGGTCCAAAAAAATAAAGTTTAGCAAAACATTTTGATAGAGATTTTTGTCTATTCAGAGAAGATTGTATTTTGTACCTCTGAAATTCGTAAAACAAACTGATAATTTCTTCATTGTCATGATTTGAATAAGAATTCCTCCATATATCATATATTTGAATATATAGATAATGGAACTATTTGAAAGGATTAGGAAGTATAGCCTTGTTAGAGTAGGTGTGGCCTTAAAGTGGATGTGGCATTGTTAGAGGAAGACTGTCCCTGGGGGGCAGGGGGGGGGGGAGGGTAGGTGTTGAGATTTCAAAAATCCATGACAGGACCAGTGTTTCTTTTTTTCTGCTGCCTGTGGATTTGGATGTAGAACTCTCAGCCACTCCTCTAACATCATGTCACCCTGTAATCTGCAGCACTCTCAGTCATGATGACAATGGACTCAATCTCTGAACTGTAAGCAAGCCCTGATTAAAGGATTTTCTTTGTGAGACCTGCCATCACATGGTTTCTCTTCACAATAATAGAACATTGACTAAGTCAGAAGTTGGTACTGGAGAGTAGGATGTTACTGTGACCGGACTGATTTTGTTTTTCCTAATTGAATGTGGAATTTAGAAGTTTTAGGGATTAGGAAAATAGATGAATATTTTAAGTAAGGCTTAATGTGCCCTATGAGTAGCATGGAAGATAGTAGCGCAGAGATCAATATAGACTATGATGACCTATATCAAAAGGTTTCAGAAGAGAATATATGTGAGTAGCCTAGAGAACAATCTTGTAATAGATAAATGTGGCTTCTTACTGTCCTTACCCCACCCCCAAAAGCCTGGAAGTAAATTGGAGAGTTTGGGATTAATTGCATTGGCAGAGGCTATTTTGAGATGATGTAGGAATGACTCTGTTGTGTGGTTATATATAGTTATCCTTATGCAGACCTATAATGTAAAGGAGAAAGTTGGGCAATGAAAAATACATAATGTATAGTTTGTGAAGAAAAAGAATAACAGAAAGTTTAATAAAACACAGTTCCTAAAAGTTTGATGTTAAGTGGAATTAAGGAACTGTGACCTCAGGGTAAGACCCACTCAACAGCTCTCAACTTGTGAAAGGACTTAATGGAAAGCTTAACCAGTTAAATAAACCATCCAAAACCGGAAGACTAATGAAAATGTATTTAGACAAGGTAACAAAGTTCTAGACTCCAGCCAACCAAAGAATTGACAGCTTTGGTCAAGTAATTCTGGCTTTACAGTCAAAAGCATGAGAATGGGGCTGTGGAATCATCCTTTGTAGCTAAAAAAAAAGCAACTAAGGCCAGGTATGTGTCAGAGAAGTCTTTGTGTGAAGCTGTGAAGGTGAAACATAGATTCCCTTGGAGACCCAAAGATCTTTGAGATGCCAGAGTCATGAAAAATACCCACATCTGAGAGGTACAAACAGGATATGAGAAAAGCCCAAGAGGGAGAAGTATGCTGCAATAAACAAAATTAAGTCACTGATATCATGAGAGATTTAACATCAGATATGGAGATGCAGAATTTGTGGTTTTCTGGCTGGTTTGGAGATCTTTAACCAAGGATTTCTTCACGCTTCTCCCTTTCCATTCTTTTGTAATGGTGATGGATATTCTGAGCCATTGTGTGTTGGAAGTATCTTACCTTTTCTATTATTACCTTGATTTTACA
The DNA here is from genome assembly GCA_019843815.1 of Montemys delectorum. Lineage (NCBI taxonomy): Eukaryota > Metazoa > Chordata > Mammalia > Rodentia > Muridae > Montemys > Montemys delectorum. Next base: position 10,628 of record JADRCD010044527.1, on the reverse strand, counting down.
GGGGGGTACATTTATGGCAATGACTTGAGACTTTGAACTTTTATTCAGTGTTAAAACTGTTATGGACTATAAACAATATGAAAGTTTTAAGTTGGGTTAAATGCAGTTCTGAATGATGATATGACCAAAAGCATTTGGGGCCTAGGAAATAGAAAGATTTGAATAAGAATGCCCTGCACAGTCTCATACATTTGAATCCTTAAATGTAGCACTATATGAAAGTAGTAGGAGAGTTGACATTGTTGGAGAAAGTGTCAATGGGGATGGGTTTTAAACTTCCAAAAGCCCAGACTCAGTGTCTCTCTCTTCCTGCTGCCTGTGGATCTGGATATAGAGATTTCAACTGCTTCTCCAATACCATGTCTACCTGCATCCTGATACACTTCCTGTCACAATGTGTCTTACTCAGGGTTTCTATTCCTGCACAAACATCATGACCAAGAAGCAAGTGGGGGAGGAAAGGGTTTATTCAGCTTACTTCCACATGGATATTGATCACCAGAGGAAGTCAGGACTAGAACTCAAGCAGGTCAGGAAGCAGGAGCTGATGCAGAGGCCATAGAGAGATGTTTCTTACTGGCTTGCTTTTCCTGGCTTGCTCAGCCTGCTCTGTTATAGAACCCAAGACTTCCAGCCCAGGGATGGCACCACCTGCAAGGGACCCTACCCCCTTGATCACTAATTTAGAAAATGCCCCACAGCTGGGTCTCATGGAGGCACTTCCCCAACTGAAGCTCCCTTCTCTGTGATAACTGCAGCCTGTGTCAAGTTGACACACAAAACAGCCAGTACAATTGATCCCTTGTCAACTTGACACACAAACACATCACTATTAAGCCTCAACCCTTATTTTCTTATTCATCCCCAAGATCGAAAATCCCACAGTCTTTACATATTAAAAGTTCAATCAATTTAAAATGTCCAATATTTTTTAAAATTCAAAGTCTCTTAACTGTGGTCTCCACTAAAATACATTCTTCCTTCAAGAGGGAAAAATATCAGGGCACAGTCACAATCAAAAGCAAAACCAACATCTGGGCTCCAACTCACAATCTTCTGGGCTCCTCCAAGGGCTTGAGTCACTTCTCCAGCTCTGCCCTTTGTAGCGCACATCTTGTCTTCTGGGCTCCGGATGCCTGTACTCCACTGCTGCTGCTGTCCTTGGTGGTCATTGCATGGTACTGTCATTCCCAAAACACTGCTGTAACTAGGCTTTACCAATAGCCTCTCATAGACTGTCTTCATGGTGCCAAGCCTCAACTCCTTTGCATAACACCTTCAGTCCTGGGCCATCAATTGCAAACTGAGCTGCACCTTCACTTATGGCCTTCCATGGCCTCTCACTGTGCCAAGCCTCAGCTGCTCCTCATGCCCCCTTTGTGCTGTCAAAACCAGTACCATCTGGGCGACTCTTACACATTACCAAGTCCTGCTCCAGCACAAGGTACAACCTTGGCTATCTCTGGAACACAACTTCTTTGTGCTCTCAGAAAACATTTCCCAGAAGATGTCACCTCAGTGATGCTCCAGCTAACCAGCATCAATAGTCCCAGTAATGCAAAGTTTTCACTTTAGTAGTTCTGGTATCTTGTTAATCACAGCTGATACTTCAGCCCCAGCTAACCAGAACCACAGAATTTTCACAGTCAAAACAACATGGCCCTGATAAGAGTCTTTAATCTTCCCTCTGAAATTTCACAAGCCAGGCCTCCATCTCTGCACTGTTCTCAACATGATCTTCCAAGCTCCCACAGAACATCCCACAGAGTTCTTAACAATCAGTGGCTCTTCTAGCTCAAAGTTCCAAAGTCCTTCCACAGTCTTCCCCAAAACATGGTCAGGTTGTCACAGGAATATCCCACTATGCTGGTACCAATTTGTCTTAGTCAGAGTTTCTATTCCTGCACAAACATCATGACCAAGAAGCAAGTTGGAAAGGAAAGGGTTTATTCAGCTTACTTCCACATGGATATTGATCACCAGAGGAAGTCAGGACTGGAACTCAAGCAGGTCAGGAAGCAGGAGCTGATGCAGAGGCCATGGAGGGATGTTCCTTACTGGCTTTCTTTTCCTGGCTTGCTCAGCCTGCTCTCTTATAGAACCCAAGACTTCCAGCCCAGGGATGGCACCACCCAGAAGGGGCCCTACCCCCTTGTTCACTAATTGAGAAAATGCCCCACAGCTGGGTCTCATGGAGGCAATTCCACAACTGAAGCTCCCTTCTCTAAGAACTGTAGCCTGTGTCAGGTTGACACACAAAACTAACCAGTACACAATGACAATGAAATAGACATCTCAAACTATAAGCAGATAGCAATTAAATACTTTAACTTACAAAAGTTGCCAAGATCATGGTGTTATTTGGTGGCAATAGCACACTGACTGAGATATTCATCTTTCTACATGCCTCTTAATGTATTGTTTGCATTAGTTACATCATTTAATGAGCTACTATGACAGATGCAAAAATTTAGTGTTGTCTTAAGAATATGTATCATGCTGTTGCTTAAGAAAACATGTGTGAGGTTCTAAACTAATGCAATATAATTTGATAATTATAAAGTCAGTTTTAGGATAGATGTTGGGCTAAGTTTTCCATGTATAGGAACAAACAGCATAAATTCAAGGAATGATCACAACCTAATGAACTACTCCATGGAGTACCCTGGTTGTCCTTCTAACTGCTTCTATAAACTTCTTAATTTGCAAAATAAAGAAATTAAAAATAGAAAATGTTTGCTTTAGAATTGTTTTAAGTAGTACTAAATCTCTAGATCAATTTGGGCTAAGGTTCCCTTTTTTTCCACCATTAAGCATAAGATACCATCCTCATTCATGACCATATATTTAATTTGTCTAATTTGTTGTTTTCAGTTTCAGAGTTGTGACTTTACATACATATCATAAGAATAATTTTCAGGTACCTGATTTTTTTAAGATATATTTGCACGAGGAATTTCCTCAAAATATTATTTCCCAGTGAGTTAGGTATAAATTCCAGATCAGCTCTACAGTGAAACTGTGCTCAGAAAATTTGTCTGATATAAATTTAAACTTTATAAGCACATAGTTTTGTCATTTGTAAATCAAAATGACAAGTTTAGTCTCTTTCTAATTTTATACAATTATTTAATTTGTTGTATTATAAACAATACAAGCTATGAAAGAATTTTAACCAAGTAATTTTGCTCTGATCTTCTAGCCTATTCTTGTAGAAAATTTTCTCTAGAAACAATTAGGTATTTTTCTTGTTTTTCAAAACTAGTTTAATAAGTTATAGTCAGCAGTAACCTGAATAACATAATGTGGCCTAGAACCTCAGATTTCCCTGTTTCAGTTCCATGATGGCTAGTTTTAGTCACCTTCACACAATATTTTAGATAATGAAGGTTCAACTGAATGATCCCTGTCGATTGGCCTATGGGAATGCCTTCTGATTGATGATTGAAGTGGGAGGGTCTAGCTCACTATAGGAGATGTTCCTCCTGGAATGATTGGTCCTGGTTCTATATGAAGACAAATTATACATTTCATTGTGAGCAAGCCAATAAGAAGCACTTCTCCCTAGCCTCTGCATATGTTCCTTCACTCAGGTTCCTATCCCTTCCCTGATTTCCTTCAATGATGGCCTATGACTGAGCACTGTAAATAAACTGAAATAATCCATGTATTCTGCCAACTGCCTTGATATTGGACTTTATCACAACAATAGATGTGACAAATTTGATCATATTGTTTTGTTTTGATCATCTTGTTTTGGAACATTGGCCTAGAAAAGACATTGAATATTCACAGATTAGTGAGCTATTGTGATAAGTAAGCTAAATATTGAACATCACAGATAATCAATGTTTGGATTGTGAAGTTTCAGAGGGGAGTTCTGAGAGTACCTTAAATACTCTATCGAGGCCACTGAATATTGGATATTGAATACTTTAAACTAAAAATGTCTGTTGACTGGTCTGCTGGAGCTGAAGAGATAGGTGTGATTAACAAGAGACAAGAAACACTGAAGAATATCTTTGGATTACTGAGACACTTGATACTGGCTAGTTGGAGCTGGGAAGTTGGTGGTGATTAAGAAGAGATTGTCATCATTGAGGATTATAAATCTGGGAATATTTTCTCAGGTTACTCCAAACATTTTATTAGCCAGAGTGAACCAAGGCTTTATGTCATGATAACGATCAATCATGGCAATATAAGAATTACCAGATGGTGCTTGTTTTGAAGAAATGGGGAGAGGGACCATGGACAACAACTGAGCCTTGGCATGGGTAGAATACCTGAAGAGCAAGTGAATGATGCAAATGTTGAAGGTTTAGCCTCAGTTGTAGTAGAAGACCTATAATTAAAAGGGGCATGGAAAGAAGTTGAGGCTGGGAGCAATATGGCAGGTACAGAGCTCTTAAAGAGATATAAGAAGAGACTATTCCTGAAGGTTCATCCCATTTGCAGAAGGAGATGCCAGCAGTTTGGAGATGCCAGTACAGGTGCTAGTACAAAGGGGTAACCAACAACCACACACATATGACTCACAAATTTTGCTATCATATTAAGATGTCTACACTGTCACTGGGGAGTAGCATTTCATAGCTTCACTACTATCTCAGGGAGCTAACATTGGATACATGATGTTTTACCAGAAAACATAGTAGCTAATCACATAAATATTTGTGAGTCAACTGCCAGGAATAGTACCTGATACAAAAATAAATACAGAAACATACCTTGACAAGGAATGAAGACAGATTCCCTATAGTTAGTTATTTACAAATTCTTCCATTGATACCAAAGTACTCAGCTAATAGAGGTTAACAGGATAGTAAACATAGGTGCCTTTCTGATTAAAATATTTACTGATATTTTCTTATGTATGGTTTTTCTCTTTGCAAGAAAAAGACAATGGTTATGTGTAAAAGTGAAGTATAACAAATAAGTTTCTTTCTAGTGAATTTTAATATGAGTCTCTAATAACTTTATTACAAAGAATAGAAAAATGTTCCTAATTCATCCTCCCAATAGTGGAGCCAAAGGCACATAATTTTATTTTTCTCCACTTTCTTGAAGTATTTACACCAGTTCTTCCCCAGTTTGTTTCTTCATTTACCTGATATTGGATATTCTTAGATGACTTCTCTTTATTTTGAAATGACCATTCATTCCCAAGTTTCCATGAATTTAATGTACAATGTAAAGTACATGATTTAGTTCATCTTGGGTACTGTTCCACACATGCTGGAAACTTAATTCTTAGCCACAGGAGCCTTAACTCTTTGGCTTAAGAGTTAAGTTTCACAAAGACTCGCTATAAAAGAGTCTTTGCATGAGATAAGGAAATGAGAAGAGATAATAATTAACAAATCTTCTTAAGAATTTTCAGGATGAAAGGAAATAAACAAACTCTTCTTATTGTTTTTAATGATCTATGGCAAGTATATTACAGTTAGATAATGAATAAATGAAAAGCAGGACTAAAAAATATTTTGAAGATATCATAAATTTTTATGATTTATTCAATTTATCACACCAAAATGATTTGATACATATTGTAAGAAAAAGAAGGATGAGGGGATTATGGATTGCACTTTTAGTAAATTTTTTCAAGACATACAGATAAGTAAAATTTTATATCATATGGTCATATAAATTAATCATTTCCCTACAGTTCCTTAATATAAAATTTAACTTATTCATGTATCTTTAAAAATGTCTGTGCTTTATATCATTTTTAGATCCATAGCCCCTTTTTTAGATTTATTTAGTTGATGTATTTGAATACACTATGACTGTCTTCAGATACTCCAGAAGAAGGCATTTGCTCCAATTATGAGCTACTATGGTTGTGAGCCACTATGTGATTGCTGGGAATTGAACTCAGTACCTCTGGAAGAACAGCCAATGCTCTTAACCTCTGAACTATTTCTCCAGGCCTCCATAGACAGTTTTAGTTATTGATTATTGCTACATATGTATGTGTTCATATATATATTTATGCATATCATATATAATGAATAGATACATAAATACACCCTGCTGAGTCCCTTAATGTTACTCATTTGTATATGCTTTTAGGACCGACCACTTAGCATTGGATAACAAATTGAGGTTTCATCCCTTGGGAAGACTAATTCTTCACTTATAATGAGTCATTAATTTCCAGTAACTCTTCATCCAGGGGGGAGTCTCTGTGAGTTTTCCTCTATCCAGTGGCTTATCAACTGGTATTGCTGAAATAAACTAAAGATAGCTATGATTCAAAACTACCAGGACTCTGATCTCTGATTCTGTTTCTCTCTCTCTCTCTCTCTCTCTCTCTCTCTCTCTCTCTCTCTCTCTCT
>JADRCD010044525.1:0-11186 GCA_019843815.1 Montemys delectorum | reverse complement strand
TGTGTCTCCTAAAAATATCTTTCTATTATAAAGTCTTGAAGTTATTATCTAGTGTTATATTTCAGCAGCATTGCTAGGTAGTACTTACCACATATTTTAAATTAATTTATTGTACAAAATAACATAAATATTTTTCTAATGGATATTCAGTTTCCTATACCATTTAACTCAATACTCTCTCTGCATGTCTGTATGACCGTCATCATAAGTCAAATTTTCTTATATGTGTTGATTTTGTTATGTGTATCTCTGTGCTAATATATACTAAGTTAATATGATTTTGTATTAAGCTGGTCAGTACTATTCTCAACTGCACAGCCTTATATCTTGTTGAACCTCTTTGTTTAGTTCATCAATGTTCTCATAAATATGCAAATACCTACAGACACAAAAATACTGAATGAAAATGAAAGAACTACTTTGGAAAAGGAGAGTATTGGGCTTTCCAGTTCATGAACACCACATAGTTATCCATTTGTTCAGGCCATTTTTCAATTCACTTAAAACTTTTTATAGGTTTCAATGGGGGGCTAGAATATATTTTGTTAATTGTTTTAGATTTAATAATGTCACATAAGGTTTGTTATGATGCACTTTCATTTTCATGTATTTCATTCATTTTATTTCATATGAATTTTCTTTCTTCCATGCTGTTTTCAGGTATATGTCATGTTGTCCTATATTTTCACTTATTATATTTTTGCTAGAATTTTATATGTAGTTTATATTGACTTCTTAAGACACATTTTAAAGGATGTCTATATTTTTTTTATTCTTTGGAAAATTTGTTTCAAGTTTATAAATCTTTTTATCCTTTAATGTTTGATCTATTTACAAATATTACCATCTGAGACTAGAGTTTTCTTTATTCTTTACCATGGGATTAAATTCTTTATGTATTATCTAGTTTCTTTTGACTTTTGTTGTTATAAATACATATTGTAGTTGGAACCAGAGACTGTCCCACCTGGGGATCCATCCCATATTCAGTCACCAAACCCAGACACTATTGTGGATGCCAACAAGTGCTTACTGACAGAAGCCTGTTATAGCTGTCTCCTGAGAGGCTCTGACAAATACAGAGGTGGATGCTCGCAGCCAACTATTGGACTGAGCACAGAGTCCCCAATGGAGGAGCTAGAGAAAGGATCCAAGGAGCTGAAGGAGTTTGCAGTCCCATAGGAGGAACAACAATATGAACTAACCAGTATCCCCAGAGCTTCCAGGGACTAAACCACCAACCAAAGAATACACATGGGGGGACTCATGGCTCCAGCTGCATATGTAGCAGAGGATGATCTTGTCAGACATCAAGGTCATCAATGGGAGGAGAGGTCCTTGGCCTGTGAATGCTCTATGCCCCAGTGTAGGGGAATGCCAGGGCCAGGAAGCAGGAGAGGATGGGTTGGGGAGCAGGGGGAGGGGGAAGGGAACAAGTTGTTTGGTTTTTTTTTTTCTCCCAGAGGGGAAAACCAGAAAAGGAGATATCATTTGAAATGTAAATAAAGAAAAATATCTAACTTAAAAAAAACTGCACTGATTTCCTACTTTCCATTCCTGATGTTAATTAATAGAGCGATCTACATTTTTGTCTTGATTGACCACTCACCACAAAGGAATTATCAACTTTATCGATCTATGCAAATAAATTAGTTTTTCTTTAAACTTTCTACAGTTATTTGCCACTGTTTCATTACTCTCAATTCTTGTAATTATCTTTTTCTTTCTTCTACTATTTTAAAATTTTAATTTGATACCATGATGGGAATTTCCTGGCCATTTTCTTATTTTGATGTTTTTGTCATTTTTTACATTGAAAAAATTATAAGATATTTTGATCATGCTTTTCCTACTCCAATTCCTCCCTCTCTATCCACAAGTGCTGTGTTCTCTCTCTCCCTCCTCCTCTGTCTCTCTCTCTGTCTCTCTCTGTCTCTGTCTCTGTCTCTCTCTCTCTCTCTCTCTCTCTCTCTCTCTCTCTCTCTCTCTCTCTCTCCCTCCCTCTAGTCTCTCTCTTTCCCTCTCACCTCTGTCCCTCCCTCTCTGGAAAGACTAATAAGACAAAAACTGGCAAAACAAAGCAAAATGAAACAAAAAGTCCACAGAAAGATCATTGTACCATTGTGTTAGTTTTGTGTTGGCCAACTACTCCTGGGTATAATGATAATGCCTACCCTCAAGTGTGGTTGATACAGCCAGTGAGACCCTATTGAAGAACAGTGATTTCCTATTTGCCAGTATATATCAATTGCAGGTACTTTCTTAGTTAAGGGTGGAACCCCCATGTCTACTTCCCCCTCTCAGTGCTTCCCTGTTTTGACTAAGCCTGTACAGAGCTTGTATTTCCTGTCACAGCGTATGTGAGCTCATATGTGCTTTGGCCCTGTAGTGTCTGGAAGAGTTTCGCTGGAGTCATCCCTCACCTCTGTGTCTTATCAACTGTCCACCTGCACTTCTGGCTCTTACAATCTTTCCATTTCTCTTTCCTTATCATGAAGTTGTAGAGAGTAACCAATATCTATCTATTTTTCAAATTGTTTTTGACCATCACAAGTCTGACAAAGCCTAACCTAGCTTCTAGGCCTTTCTATCTTCCTCAACTAAAACTGACAGACACTGCTACAGGAAAAAGCATCTATAAATGTCAGATTCCTCTCATTGAGTTTTCCTTTTTGTCTTGAAATTGATACAGTAATTCTTTATTGTCTTAGGGAATCTATTATCTTCAAAATATTTAAATATATTATCTACATGTCCTAGTTTTTATTAGAAAGTAATAGTAAAAAATATTGGATCCTATTATTAGAAACCGGGTCTTAAATTTACATTTTTATATACAACCTTAACAAAGTACTTCTTGTCTGCCTCATGAATAATACAGAACTTTACAAGTATTTCAATTAGGGCATTCATATCATATATTATTATACAATAATATTTTTGTCTCTATCTTATCTTCTACCTCCCAAGTTTTTAGTCATCATATCCTGTCATTTAACAAAGGCTTCTCTATTTGTATGCTTACACAAAGCAGTATATAAAAACATTTCCATTTAGTCATTGCCATCAATCTTGACTTGAAGTTTTTTAAATCAAATCTCTCCTCTTAGGAAGATCTTTTCATTTTTTTGCATCATGAAGGAACCATTAGAGGAATGGTTTCATGATTTCAGATTCACCACAGGAACTGCTGTTGGAAGATCAAATTATCAGTCAGAAAAGCAGAATCAAGATGTAGGAATCTTGAGCTACTTTGAGATAATTCTATCTAGGCTACCACTTATTAGATGAATGCTCACCTTTTAAAATAGATTTTTCAGTGTTCTAGACACTTTTATGATCTGGTGGTCCTGTAAATGCCTTCCCATTCATTCTTTTCTTTCATCCTAAGTGGCTTTGCCACTAGTACTTTATCAGTATAGCTCTTCTTAGAGTCACTCAAAGTGTCTTGTGGATAAGTCCCGTGAGCTCATGTCAGACTATATCTTAGAGGTCTATTAAAATAATAATTACAATATACTATTCCTTTTAAAAAAATTATTTCTCTCTGAGCTTTAGCTACTCCATAATTTTATTGGATTTCACCCTAAAGTGAATTGCCTTCTTCTCAGTATCCTTCAATGAGGCCTCCTTTTCTTCTTGATACTTTTGTAGGATATTTTATTAGAAAATGATAAATTCTGCCTACTTTGTAACAGCCTACGTAGTTTTTAGTGAAAATTTCAGAGGTTCTGCTATTGTATATCTTTTGGGGGCAGTTCAACTATCTCCATTTCCTATATAATAAAGACTGCCAAATTATATATCTAGACCTAGCCTATTCCACACATATATTCTAATAATTAACTGATTTTTCACATGATTCAGTATACATATCATAAAGATGATATTTTAGCCCATCCCACACACATATTCTAGTAATTAACTGATTTTTCACATCACTCAGTATACAAATCATAAAGATAGTACTTTTAATATTCTACTTGTGATTCCTCAGGCTTTTTCCATTTCATAAACTGCATCATTATCCATTAATTTATTGTTGTTTTTCTTAATTTACCCTTTGCTTTATTAATCATATCCAAACTTGAGAAACTCCTTTTACTCAGACCTCTAAAATATATCTCAAATCAGTCTACTAGCCATTTGGTATGTACATATTATTCCCTCTGGTATATACATAACACAAGTCAGAAAAAGAATATTGATAAGTAGTTCAAAGATATTAAGAATTATCAGTGATTATTTCATATTTAAAATGCCCTACTTTAATCAGCCCCAAGCCTGATGATATTTTATCAAAGGTTTAGAAGATGGTTCAGTGGACAAAGGGCTTGCTCTACAAGATTGAGCACTAGAATTTCTATCTTTAATACTATATAATAAAGGAGACTAGGTATGCTGGTCCACCTGTAATTACAGCACTCTGAATACAGAGACAGGGGATTCCTGGGGCAAGGTAGCTACAGTAGCCAAGTAGGTAAGCTGTAGCTTCAGCAATGGACTCTTCCTCATTGATTAAAATAGGCAACCATCAAGAAAGATTCTTGGCATCAAACTCTGGCCTCCACACAGAGGCACACACATACGCATGCGTGTGTGCATCTATACGTGTGCACATACAAGCAGCACATACATACAAGACACAATAATAAATTAGCAAACAAATCACTCAGATTTTAATGAATTCTGCAGATATTGCTTTATCATAAAGATATTGTCACATCCTAAAAATTATGTTCATATCTGTAGAGTTTATTAATATTATTGTAACCAAATCACTCTTAACAGGGAATTTCATTTCAAATTTTAGACTATGAAAATGACAACTCAAATTCCAGAATATCCCTTTTCCATTTCCATTTTTCATTGGTTTTAGTGTATGACCACTAAACACTAAACATATTGGATCCCTTCAGAAAGCTTTGATCCCTTCTCTTCTAGCGAGAGAATTAGATAAGAATGGAGCTTGCCGAACTTTGATTTTGGTTTATTTACTGTCAGGATTTTATTAATATTCAACAATTCCCATCAAAGAGTCAAGGAGACAAAGCAGACAACTTTGGCAAAGCCAGGACACACTATCATTATATTGGCTAAACATTGAATAGCATTTCAGGATAAGAAGGCTGTGTACTTTAATCAACAAGGAGTCATTTCGTATGCTTAAAATAAATGCAAATATTGACTGTGTGATCAGATAAACTAGTTGATTGCTGTCATTGGAAGTCTTGCCTTTTGTGTATTATGAATTTTACTATATTAGCTTCTTCCCAATATTACCTTCCTAAGTAAACTTAGAACACTATTTTACTGTGTCATCATCCACTATGAATTCATATAGTATCATAAGATAACTCAATATTATGTGTGACCCTAATGAATTTTTAAGGAATCCTCCCAGATAATTGTTGAACATACAATTCTTAAGTTTTGATGACATTATCATTCTATGGAATTAAAATCAATTTTCCCTAAAATTTAATTTATATGGTCTTAACTACCTTCTTTTCAAAGTTCCATGTACGTTTACTCAGACACAACAAATATATGTGATGTTTTGTTTATATATTTTGAAATGTTCATAAACATTTCATTTAAGCGATCAGTGTAGGCTGCAATGTTTGTTTATTCTGATGACTTCAGGAAGAAATGACTGTTGGCTTTAACTAAATGTGTTGATATGCCTTTTTTGAATTTCCACAGAGCTCTGTACCATGGAGTGTGGTAGCCATGGGGTCTGCTCAAGGGGAATATGTCAATGTGAAGAAGGCTGGGTAGGACCAACATGTGAGGAACGTTCCTGTCACTCTCACTGTGCTGAGCATGGCCAATGCAAAGATGGAAAATGTGAATGTAGCCCTGGATGGGAGGGCGACCACTGCACAATTGGTAAGTATCAGCATACTTGGATTAAAGTCCATTGGGTTAGTAGAAGAAGTTAAGAGAAGTCTAGTGAAGTCAGTTGACAAGCTATTCATAATACAAGTTGAAGTTGGAGAAGGGGAAGGAGAAATATTGGCTACAAATTTTTGGGAACTGAGAGGTTTCTTTTTGACAGCAGTGTACTGATTTCTTCCATCCTTTCTTTTCTCGTTACTTCAGTGTTCCTTATATTTTTCTGCTTTCAAGCACTTTTGAGTTACTCAAATGAAAGATGATACATTGGAATAAAGTGTCATTAGTTAACAAGACAAGTGCTTTTGTTGATAGTAACATTCACTGTCCATTTTTCCTTTTGAAAAGTGTAGGTTGTTTCAAGTGAAAGCACCTACAGGCAATTTCATTAAATGGGACTACTTTAACAGAGCCCATTTAACATAGTTAGAGGCTGTCTTTAATGGATATGAAAAAGACACTCCTGACCTATTATCAGTAGAGCATCTGTATTGAATTGTCTATCTTTATTCAGCAGTTCAGAATTTATACTGAAGCATTCACCCCTGCTCACAACCTAGTCATCAATTTCACAAATTTTCAAACCACAGCCAGACAGAACACTCTGTAGGTGGTTGGTGCCTATGTAATAATTATCATATCATGTGGTATTCACAATAAAAAGAGATTACTAATAATTAAGATTTCAATTCTATATAAAATAGTTTCATTTTCAAATAAACCAAAGCCTTCAATTTGTGTACATATCTGCCACAAAGGTTTTTTTTTACTTTGTCTTAATCATATTTATTATGGTTTCTGTGATAAATACCTCTACATAATTACCTCAGGTTAGAAAGAGGATATTTTAGCTCACAGTTCCAGGTTTCAATCTATCATAGTAAAGAAGTCACAGTGTCAGGAGCTAAAGAGAATTAGGCATACCACACTCATAATCAGAACGAGAGCACAGTAACTGTATGCATGCTTGTGCGCAGATCAATTTCTAATTTCTTTACAGTTCAGGATCCCCTGCATAGGGAATGCACACAATAGACCAGTCTTCTTGTCTCAAATAATGTACTCACAATCTTCCACAGACATGCCCACAGGCCAACCTGATCTACACATCCCTTTATTGAGACTTTTCCCAGGTAATTATAGACTGTGTCAAGTTATAGTCAAAACTAACCATTGTAAATGTACAATGAAATAAATATGAATGTACAGTTCTCATTGTTCTACCAGGGAAATGGGTCACAGTGTTCCACTGGCATTTCCATGGCTGGAAAGAAAAGGTGCACCAATGAAAGGCAGGAGTGTTCTTTTGTTTTGGGTTATTTACTTTTATTTTTAGTTTATTTCTATAATATATTTTAGCATGTTTTTTTCTCCTCTCCTAACTACAGGAAAATTTTCCCACCTCCCTACTCATCCAATTTCATGTTCTTTCTCTCTTAAAAGAAAAACAAAACAGAACCAAAAATATGTAAATAAAAGTACACACAAAAATGTGATTTGTGTTGGCCAAGTACTCCTGAACATGAGCCAAGCGTTATGATACACAATTCATTTTCAGCTTTTTTTTCTCCCAGTAGACTGTACTATGACTTTCACTTTTAGGTGATATTTTTTTGTTATAGTGGCTTGAATCTGTCAAAGCAAAGCAAAATATATACTATTCTACTACAGGTACAGTAAGTCTTGTTCTATGACTGAGGGAATATTTAAGAATCATTAAAAAGGTGGTGAGGGTTGATTCAGATGCATCTTAAGTAATTCCATTCTGCACTAGAGTAAGTTTATTGCCTTCACGTGAGACGATTTAAATACTGTGATGATTACCAAAGGTGGTTGTTCCCGAAATCTCTTGTAAAGATAACCTCAATAAGAAAATATAGCTTCTTTCATAGAAGTTATTAGTGAAATGAAAAAAAAATGCACTTCTTATCATTCAGTGAAATATGATACTTTTAAGGAAGCCTATTAGGGTTTCTTGCAGAAAAAAAACATTAATAACTTCCCCACATAAAATATTATTCACAAAATACACAGGCCAGTGTACCAAGCTTTGAGCTTCAGGCATTTCAACAACTCATAGTTTGCTGTTCTCCTTCCAGACAACAGATGGTAAGCCATTAGTATTTTGGTCCCCCAGAAATTCATTCAATCATTCTTTTCCTCTCTTCCAGCTCACTACTTAGATGCTGTTCGAGGTAAGACTTTTTCTTACAAACAGATCTCATCTTTTCAAACAAGTGTGCATGTGGGAGGACAACGGTAGTGTTTTAGTTTTAGTTGCTTGGTTACACTTGATTGCTTGGTTGGTTTCTTTCTGGTTTTTACTTTGGGCAATTTTATTTTATTTCAATGTACTGCTGCTGCGTTTATACTAATGATACTAGAAGATAACTTGCTTTTCTAACATCCAAGTCACCATTGCCACAGTATAAAATGGACTAGCAATTACAAGGACTCTTTTCTTTGTTCTTTGTAGAAAATTGGGGGAGGGGCATTGCACATACACTAAGAAAACTAGGTTGAGATAGACAGATGAAGTATTCTGCAAAACAATATATCTCTGTCCACATATAAAATCCTTATGTCTTTCTAAGTACCTTAACCTCTGTCCCTCCAAGGATTTGCTTTTGACAGAGACAACAATGGATTTCCTGTCAAATACGCACTGTTTTTGTGTTCCAAATCACCTTGTTTTTTTTTTCCTCCATTGAGTACCTACAAGAATACAAATAGAGAAATTCCTTTTCCAAGGCTATGTATATTTGTTCTATGCCATCACTTGAGGATATGATACTCATAAACTTATCATACTTTCTGTAAGCCATATGCTATTTTAAAATTTTATTTCCTTGAAAAGAATTTGGAAAGAAGATGAGGTTACTTATACGATATTCTAAAACTTAAGTTTATATTTATCCTTCTGAAATTTTCTTTTGAAGTCATACATTAAAAACAATGTTGATTGGACTACTCCTAGTAAAAGCCAGGTCTAGCCTTGTATGACTATAGGGAAAATACTCAAGATATATATTTATTATTATTATCATCATCATCATCATTATAATCATCATCATTGTGTCCATATATCTGGCAATGATCACTTAGAATGCTCAGTTTCTTTTTGATAGTGCACTACTGGTAGAAAGGGTAAGACACATTTTTAGGGGGTGCTAAAGAAAAAGAAGCTGAATTCTAAAAAAAGTATGATTGTCTGCATTTGAGCTTTATTAATTAGTTAAAAGCTATTTAAAATCTATGCTTCCTCTTGAGTATATTTTTTCTAGTTATTCTCTAAAATTCTGGAACTCTATGAATGGCATATTTTAATCCTATAAACATTTCCTAAGTTATTGTTATTGTTATTATTATTATTATTATTATTATTATTATAAACACAATAGTACGCTGGGCTTTGCAAAAGACATTGCAGAAGTAAAATTCCCAGTGCTTAGCCCTCATATCAATAATAATCTTAAAAATTTGAATAGATGCAAATCAAGTATGGCATTTTTCTAAGGAATAAGCAAATACACAGTGGCATCATCTGAATTATAAGCCAACATACCTATGTCCTGAAGCACTAGATCTCAAAAGGAAAACCATCACAAGTTAAAAGTTGTTGAAGAAAGTTTCTCTTCGTAGAAACTGCCGTCTTTCTTCAACTTATTGACCAAAACTAGATACAGCATCATCCATCCAGTTTTGGGAGAAATGGGGAGATAGGTTTGTCAAAAAGAAACAAAAAATATTTCTTGTCCCCACCACAGTTTTCCTCCAGAACCAGAGGTTGGGAATTGGGGTTAGTATTAATAACACTTAATTGGCTCTCTAAGGAAAAACACTGCAAAGTCAGGGATAACAAGTTCCCTGGGAAGGTGTTGCAAGTAAGCAAGCTCCTCTTGCATTTATTCAGCACCTCTTCTGAACAGAGCCTGGATGATTAAATTCTTCCCTGTGGGCAGATACATCACTGTTGGCCAATCCCATTCTGGTGGCTCTGTGATTGTTACCCTCTGCTGTCGTTTCAGATGGCTGTCCAGGGCTCTGCTTTGGAAATGGACGATGTACTCTGGATCAAAATGGTTGGCACTGTGTGTGTCAGGTTGGTTGGAGTGGAACAGGCTGCAACATTGTCATGGAAATGCTTTGTGGCGACAACTTGGACAATGATGGAGGTAAGTTATTTACTAAATGTTCATGTAAGAAAGCAATAGGTGTGCCTCTGGTTCAGTTGTAACCAGCTTTACCAAGGGCAAAAATAAAGAATCTTAAGTATCAATAATATTGAGGTATATGTGGTTGTACTAATTTTAATTTCAGTAATATTTTTCCAGATATTATTTATTGAAAATTACTATGGCTGTGCAATATTCCAAATGTTTTGCATGTATTATATCTCACTTAATTGTAACCCATAAGTAGATACAGATATTGTCTCTCAAAAACTAATAAATAAAACATGTTCAGTTCTTAACTACAAAACTTTATCAGAAATTAGTGTCCTCTGAAAGTCATTAAGTGTTACTAAGAGGTAGTAACACAAGAGGGAGCTCTAAATAATTGAGAACAAAGAAAATATTTCATGTATGTACAGTGTAAATTCCATTAGCATCTGACAAACCCAGTGTGATGATTTACTTTGGCCTAACTTTTGCATACTTTCTAGGCAAGAAAACATAAAATTAACAATAAAATTCTTTTCTTATTACAGTATCTTGGGTTAAATGAAGTAGATTATTAAATGTGAGGCCTATTTACTGTATTTGTGACACAATTCCATTTCTTATGATTTCTATCCAAATAAAAGCTTAAATCCATAAGAAAGCAGGCTGGGCTTAGGCACTCACCTGGTTGTAAAATTTTCTTTCGTGGTTTGGGAAGATGACGGTTGACTGAGCCCTCTCCTCCCAGCACTGGAAAGATAAATATAGGGGATCTCTAACAATCTCCCTAGCTAAACTAGTCCAAAGTAGTAGGCTCTGGGTCAGGTGAGAGAATCTGCCTCAATAAATAAAATGGAGAATAAGCAAGATAGACATCCAATGTCAGCTTTGGTCCTCCATACATGTGCATAAACACACACATGAACACATGCACACACACACACACACACACACACACCATATGCATGTACCACCCATATCTTGTAACATGTATATACACATATACACATACAAACACTTGCAAAACACATTTTTCTATACATGTTATCTATAGGAAAACTAAAAGATAATTGATAATAAAATGTTTTAAATGCATAGAATGTGGTTGTAAATATGAAAAGAGAT